>JAACNH010004762.1:0-22825 GCA_019447015.1 Hymenochirus boettgeri | reverse complement strand
TATTAGGACATATAGGGTCATAACTATAGTTGACCAAACCATTAGTCCGTCTGCCATATCTTAGCGTTCTAACCCTGACTTATCTCAAGACACTATAGGCCAACACTATATTTGGCCAACCATGAGTAATATTTGTAATGTGTGTACGTATCGCTAATGTGTATACATCTGTAATTTGTGTAATCTGTGTACATCTGTTAATTTGTGTGATTGTTACTATGACTGAGACAACTGTATGGCCATTAACACTAATAAGCTGGCCAACCACAAGTCCTGCCATATTATAATGTTCTAAGTCTGCCACCTGGCTGAGACACTGTAGGCCATTACTATAGCTGGCCAACCATGAGTCCTGCCATATTATAACGTTTTAACTCTGCCTTATGGCTGAGACACTGTCGGCCATCACTATAGTCAGCCAATTGCGAGTTGTAGTTTTCTAATATTTGAAGGGTCGTAAGTTTGACGTCCCTGGTGTTAGTGCATGAAACCTACTGTAATAGCTAGATACCAACCATTAAGTGGGGTACCAGGTGGTGGATTGTACCAGAATGTACCAGTTATACAATAATAATGCACAGACATGCTTCTGGGACTTATTCAAACTGACAAAGTGACAATAGAAAATTGGTCAGTGTGAGTCAGAGTTGACGCTGTGGATCCCCCATCTGTCTCGGGTTGTTGGACGTAGAACCTGAACTCAGATTCCCGGTCTGTTTGCTCTCCCCTCCCTCCACTCTCTCCTGGTCCCTTCCCCTTCCCCTTCCTCACCTTCGCTCCTCTCTCTCCCCTTTTCAAAACCTATTTATTAAATACCATTAGACCACAGAAAGGCAGATCCAGTTCTCAGCACATCTCATATTCAGTAGCAACAGCAGCCGCAGATTCTCCCCCCGGGTACACATGAGTCTCGTTCTCTCCTCTTTCCTCGCTATTCTTCTTAGACAGAACAATGTGTCGGGCACTTAGATGGTTCATTATGTAAAGAAATCCGCTTTTAGGTGTCATTTTCCTCCCACTGTAGACAGTGAAGGGTGGACCATATGGTGCTACTGGAACTCTTTACCCTCATGCCCTGAGACGTCTCGAAACAGGCCAAAATTCATTGAACAAATTGTCCGCTAACTACAGCATGGGAGACTGTTCTTGTATACACTCCATCTGGGCTGTCCGAGTACTTGGCCCGTGTGGTTATGTACATGCGCGTGACAGCTGAGCCGTGCAACCCAAATCTTATCTAGTCGGCTGGTACTTGTTTATTTGGGCCTACTGCACTCATCTGTTTTTAGTGCGTATCCATCAAGTGAGAGTGGTGACCACGGCGCTATCGATAAGACGTAGGAGTCACATAAGAACGGAGAACGGGAGAATCGGGAGGAGAAGAAACCGGTGAGTAAAGGGTGACGAGCAACAAACCCCTTGGGCCTAGAGTACGTGGTAGCGTTGCAAAGATAATTGTATGGAGAGCGGGTGCACCATGGCGATCAATTGGTAGCCTACTAGGGACTAAAATCGCGGATTGCGCTGAAGGGGGACTGTAGGACCTGTATCTTAGAGGTTGCTTCGATCCTTTAGAAACTTTTTTTAAATAGGAAGAAAAAATCTTGTGTACTAGCATGATACATAATTTGAGTATTACTTAAACTATTCACGCATGAAGCAAAATATTATTGCAATCTGTTGCAATCGATCATGGTTTTAATATAAACAACAATTTGGGGGGATCCTGGAGATAGGCGAGCAATTGAATGTTTGCACGTCTGGTAAACACCAGCCGAGTCTCCTTGTCCCCACTCAACGCTGTACATTGTACGGCTAACTGCTAGCTTTTACCAAGCCAGCTGCGCGGAGTGGTCAAACACGACAGACCCGTGTCCGACGGCGCCATGCACTACTCGCGCGCTTGGCACACCTGGATCCTCCAGGCAACATTGTTTCACATCTGTATATTGAATGTCGTAAGAATTTGCCAGAGTATGTTAAGGTACAGTAATAGTGTATGGGCAAGTTGCCGTAGTATTAGGGTTACAGATAGTGTAGGGCAAGTTGCAGTTAGTATATGGAGGGTACAGGTAATAGTGTATGGTCAGTTGTCAGAAGTATTGGAACGGTAACCAGTAATAGTGTATGCGGCAAAGTCACAGGACATATTTAGAGGGTACATAGAAATAAGTGTATGGGCAAGTTTAAGTAGTATGGACGGTACAGTGAAGTAGTAGGTGGCAAAGTTGCATATAGTAGTATTGTGAGGGTACAGTATAGTGTCATGTGCAATTGGATTGGCAATTTGGCATTAGTTATTGGAAGGTAGCAGTAATAGGGTCATGGGCAGATGTTGGGCAGTAGTATTGGAAAGGGTACAGTAATAGGGTATAGTATCTGGCCAATTTGCATGTAGTATTGGAGGGTACAGAAATAGTGTATGGGCAAGTTTGCATAGTATTGGACGGTAAAGTAATAGTGTAATGCGGGCAAGTTGCAGTAGTAATTGGAGAGTTCAGTGAAATAGTGTATGGGCAAAGTTGGCATTAGTATTGGAGGTACAGAGTCAATAGTTATGGGGCAAAGTTGTCAGTAGTATTTGGACGTACAGTAATAGTGTATGGTACAAACAAGTTGCAGTAGTATGGAGGGTACAGTAATATGTAGATGGAAGTCGTTGCAGTGTTTATTGGAGGATACAGTAATTTAGGTGGATGGGGAAGTTGTCAAGTAGTATTGTGGAGGTGTATCGAGGTAATAAGTGTAGGGATGCCGTAGTATTTGGAAGGTACGTAAAGTGTATGGGCAAGTTTGCAGTAGATTGGACGTACGTAAATATTGTAATTAGGCAAGTTGCGTTGTATTAGAGAGGTACAAGTAATAGTTCGGTATGGGCAAGTTTGCAGTAAGTATGGAAGGTTTACAGTTAATTAGTGTTGGGCAAGGTTTGCAGAATATGGAAGCGTACAGTAATAGTGTATGGGCAAGTTGTCAGTGGTATTGGAAGGTACAGTAATAGTGGGTATGTTATGGGCAAGTTCAGTAGTTTTGGAGGGTACCAGGTAATAGGTATGGGCAAGTTGCAGTAAGTATTGGAAGGTACAGTAATATGTAGTGGGCAAGTTGCAGTAGTATGGTGAAGGTACTAGTAAATAGTGTATTGGGAGGGAAGTTGCGTAGTATGGTATACAATCAATCAATATCTGTAGACATCCAACAGAGGTCACTGACCCAGAGAATTGTATGGTGAAATTTCTGGTTTGAGATGCAGGTACACTTCCTCTAGTAACTTATATATAAACCAGTGCTTGCGTCTCTGCGTTCACGCCATAGAAGGGAAACCTCATAATCATTGGTGAAAAATAACCTGTTTACACCTAAACACGGTTTAATTTTTTCAGCACTCTACTGTAAGACAGATTTCTCTTTCTATCTTCTGGCTATGACTCATACACATTATCAATCACTCTACAACAACAATCGCCCTTGGGTGATTGAACTATTTAACCAATTGACCCAGTCATTAGTCAATCGCTGTTTTAATGAATTAACAAAACAATCATATCTGACCTATCAGTCTCTGTGTAAATTTTCAGGTTGTCTGGTTTAGTTCTATCAAGTGTAATAGAGATGTCGGTACAAGGTATGTGTTGGAACTGAGCGGACTGGGGCTTTTCAGTGGTTTGTGATCTATATACAACAAAAACGGAATCTAAAAGTATATACTATACGAGGAGGGGAAAAAGGAGTGAAGAGAGAAGAAGCTATTAACTACGTGAAGTGCAGATTAGTTTAAGTAGACTAGCTATCTGCTAGACTGGCTACTTTCTGCGTACTCATAGTAGACTAATATCTGTAATACAGGTGAGATAGCTAATGCTAGTACTAGCTGCTAACTCTAGATAGATAGCTTACCTGATGTACTTATAACTGTGACTACTAGATCTAGTAGTCTGTAGACTAGATGTACTGATAGATAGTCTGCCTGATCGTAGATAGAGACTAGACTGATGATGCTACGATAGACTACTATGAGACTACGACTGCTGTACGTATGATACATGTCGATCGCTCGCTCGATGCCTACGCTAGATATAGACGATACGAGCGGATAGACTGCCGAACTGAACGACTAGTTTGCTCGCTCAGCGGATCAGCATGCTCCCTCGCTCAGCACGCCGACTTGATGACGCCGTCGTACTCTCGCCGTCGCCGAGTGACTCGCGGTGTCGCACTGCTAGCTTTGTCCGCTCGGCTCCTGTGCTCGCTCTGCTCAGCTCGCTCTACGCTCTCACGGGGCGTTCACCCGCGTCCGCGACGTCGTTAAGTGTTGAACCGGTTCTCAAGGTATTGTTGGGGCCCCTTGCTCCTTCATTTCTGAAAGGCCCTTAACATAACCTCATAGCCGATAAGAGACGGACGTGTGGTTGGAACGATCTAGGCTGCCTGCCAGTAAGACTCACCAGCGCCGTCCTGTACATCTCTCACTAGACTTAGGCAAGCTTTTCATTTATTCACCTCTCTATAATGTGAACCACCACGCGCGTATTAAAAAACTACATAAAATATTATACTTCCCTTAACTGGGAATTGATTGGCATATGTCCTTACATACTTGATGTTGACATAAAAAGTTAATAGACAACTGTCGGCATTCATATCATAACAATTAAAAAGGAACATAGGGAAAATAAAATTTGGCATCTCTATTATCTTCTAAGCCATAATAGACAGAAAAGTAGCCCATAGGGAGGATTATTGGTATCGTTACGGAGCAAGCTCTGCAAATATAGTCATAGACTAGACTAACTTGTAGCGACAATCCAAGTATACCCACACATAGGATCAAGATGCCCGTTGCAGGGAAAATGTCATCGTCCTAACGCCTGGTCTATGACATGCCAATTTTTTAAGACGGAAAACAACTGACATGGATGTGCCTTATTCATTCACACGGATCTGACCTGGCGATGCCACCATTACTTCTACACTTTTCTGTGAAGAATGAGAAACTGTATGGGTTCAACGGATCTTTCTCAATTGGAACAGCAAAGAAAGAACTGAATACCCACAACTCACGGTTTTGTAGAATAGGATGGATGAGCTTCAAATAGGCCAAAACTGTAGAAATGTTGATAAAAACAACGGTATGGCCCGACAGTGCCCTTTGAATATGTCGGTCCCGAAAAACAACGGCTTAGGACCCCAGCAGTGCAAGTTTTTGTAGAGAACAAGTAAATGGTCAAAACAAAAAACAAAACAAAACTATGACCGTCACACTCCCCTTTGTAGAATTTATGGTCCACACAAAAAAACAACGTCTATGGACCCACAGTGCACGTGTTTTTGTAGAAGAATACAGTAACGGTCACAACGGTCTATGGACCACAGTGCAAGTTTTTGTAGAGAACAATGTATGGTCAACGGTCTATGGACCACAGTGCACGTTTTTGTAGAGAATAATTGGTCAACGTAGTACACAGGCCGTTTTGAAGTAGTCCGTCCTATGGCAAGGTCACTATTTACGGTCAAGGCGGCCCAGCACACGTTTTTATTGAATTCTCCCATTCATGTCTAGAACAATATGATCGATAGTGGCCAACAAACCATCAGGATTAGAAGAAAACACAGCTAGAGGCAGCCAGGACAGAATTTAGAAATACATTGTCTGGGGCTACCAGATCGTATGCTGATGGGAGGACACTCCAATAAAGGCAATTAGCAAGAGCAATCATTGCTTTCACATTCAGCCTTGCAGCAGGAATCCTCTGATTATTCGCTGAATGAATCGAACTATAAAGAAATCACAAGAGCAAAAAAGAAAACATTTGCAATAATTATTAAAATACAATCAGGGTAATTCAATAAAAGTTCTTAGAATAAAAGTTCTTATCGTTTAAAATGGTGGCTAATTTTGCCCCAGATCAATACAGATGTTAGCTTCAAAGGTTAAATAAATCTATGGTTGGGGCCAAATTAGCACCTATTTTAAACGATAAGAAACTTTATTATTGAATCTCCCTGAAGTCTAAACAACCTAGCGCAGGATTATCTGTTCAAGAAACGTAGGCGAGCGCCTAGGCCCGGTTACACATCAGTATCACTGTACAATACAAAGACAAGGGGGTCCCAAATGTCAGCCATGCCCGGGACCCAATTTGATTTTAATACATCTCTAGTCTATAGTTTTGAAATGTCCCCAGAAATGATGGATTTTTCAACATTCAGAAAAAGAAAAATTCTACAATTAGATTGAAAAAAAAATTTTTTTTGCGAAAATTTTGAATTTTGGTTAAAAATTCTGCTTCAAAATAAAATATTTTAAATTGGGATTGAAAATTCTAAATATTCCAATTCAATCGGGTCGAATCGGACTTGACGGAATGAAATTCACCCTCTCTGCATATAGTGTCCTTGGTCTTGAACCATAAAGTGACACACCTTGATGACTCAGAATGTGCCATTGGAACTTGATATTCAATCCCGAGATGGCAGATAACACACAAGGATAATGGAGGAGAATTCTCCTATAAATAAACAGTATTGTTTACATGTCGCTTCTTCTCTATATAGACTAATGGACAACTGCTTATATGAAAACAAAGACAATGATCCATAGAAACCACAAATACGTCTGTCACACTTAAATGAATGTCACAAGGTCACAGAATCATAGATCTATACATTGATAATATATATGTTCCCCCGATTGGAAACTAAGATATTAGTTCCATCATCTTATGAATTGTGTGGATTTGGGATAGTGGGCCAATCCATATAGAAAATAGGGGTGTGTAACTCACACATATGTTAATAAGCCATTATTCATTTAATCCTACTGTTCGGGCTAACTGCACATGCCTATATTCTCTGGCTGACGACGTATTTTGGACTAATACAAAGGGAAAAAAGATCAAGTTAAATGTGTGGGCAAATGTCGGCTGCAGCAAAGTTTGCCACAAAACGATCAGCCCGAAAATATCTGCCTGTGGCCGCCTTGCCTAACTGTCTTTTACACGCGGTGATACAGGGGCGGACCCTTTGTCCGAAAAAGGACTAGTTGCTTCGTTTCGCCAGGTGGATCATGAAGATTCCTAAAACCGAAGGGGCTGGTTTCGGCTGGAGACGATCGCCTGTACATGGAAACGAAACGTTCAACCCGATTTTTGCTGTTTGGCAAATTAACAGCATGGCCAAAATAATGAAACCTCTTATTAAATGAACCTCCTACAACGACTGCGCGGGTGACTTTTGTGAGCCACACCCACTACGTAAAATAACGCTGACCCCCATGCTGGCCATACACTAGTAGGAGAGATTAGAAGTCTGTCCGTCAGTCAGTCGTGCTTCCTCCTCCTGGTGGTTCTTTCCTTCTGACTTTCCCATCTGGCCCATTCATTTCGCCATCGCGAGTTGATCGAGAAAAAGAATGGATGACGCAGTTGCACAAATGACAGGATAACAAACATGGCAGGAATGTCAGAAGGAAAGTATAGTGAATTGGAACCTTTAGACCGATACACGGAAGTATCGGTCGATTGGTCCGAAAAATCTGCCCGTGTGTATCCAGCCTAGATGATATCAGGGGGCGATGCCTTTTTCTCCTGTGCTGCACAGTGGCGTAACTAGGAATCACTGGGCCCCCCAGCAAAACTATGAAGGCCCCATCCGTGTTTTATCCACAGTGGTTTGCTTGGCGGAAGTATATGTCATAGGAAAAATACAGATGGTGGTCACCCCTGCGGTTGCTCCCCGTGGTGCTTGCAAGAGCCTAGCTATCTGGTCATCACCAGTAAGACTTTATAGCGAGTAATGAAATTGCATTCCCGATTGTTGTGTGGCTTTTTAGGCTGTCATGGACAAGGGAAATATTTTAACCAAGTTACACCTGCAGAAAACGGAATGTAGGATCTGTGAGCTTTATGGGAAAGTATAGGGTTTGCCAATGAGGATCTGTGTTTGGAAAAACAACGTTTTGTTGGGGTTTCCTAAGGTCACAGCAGGATCAGATGACTTGAGTAGACCCGTCTTCCATTTGTCTGTCCTAAAGGACCATTGTGGGTGTCAGGGTTCTGTCTATGGTCTGGAAATCTATAAATATTGTGTGAAATTCAATATTATTTCTGTTCGGAGTGGCGGGGGGATGTGCAGCGCTGGGAACGTTCTAAACAGTCCCATTGAAATTCAGCTCCGTGCCGGCGGAATTCTAAATATTATGGAATAGCCAATTTCTCTACTCATATCTTTCACCATATTCGTAGGGCTCTGGTCAAGCCTCTAAATCCACTTAGCCAGCTGGGATACTAGCTTTTTGTGTCTACAGCCGAACCCGAAAATTGGTAGTTTTTATTGCACGGTAGTGGCATTTGTACGACTCCCCGCAGTGCGCAGTATGAATATTACTGCTTAACCGGGGTATTAATTTAACCCCCTCTGTCCGCAGCCATACATTCCCTGAAATTACTGGCTATACCGGGAGTTTAACCCCCTTCCCTGTCCCAGCCATTCATTACCTGAAAATTACTGATGTACCAGGAGTTTTAAAAAACCTTGCTGGTCTCATAAGCAATTGCTTACAGGAATAAATTACTGATTATACCAGGAGTTGTTAACCATTCCTGTCCTCAGCCATTACATTCCCCTGAATAATTACTTATACTGGGTTTTAAAACCCCGTTCTGTCCTCACCATTACTTTCCTGATAATTACTGATATAACCGGGCAGTTTAGTTTAACCCATTCCTGTCCTCAGCGATTACCTTCCCTGAATTAATTAACTGCTAACCGGAGTTTAACCCCTTCCTTGTCCTCAGCCATTTCATTCCGAATACTTACTGCTATACGGGCCATTTTTTACCCCTCCTGTCCTCAGTCATTACCATTCCCTGATAATTACTGTCGATAAACCGGGAAGTTTAACCCCTTCTGTCCTCAGCCATTACATTCCCTGAATAATCTGATTATACGGGTTTTTACCCCTTTCTGCCTCAGCCTTACATTCCCTGAATAATTAACTGCTATAACGGGAGTTTACCCCTCTGTCCTCAGCCATTACCAACCCCTGAATAGTACTTACTGCTATGAAAATACCGGGAGTTTTAAACCCCTTCCTGTCCTCAGCCATGTACATTACCCCCGAAATTACTGCTATCCGGGAGTTGAACCCCTCCTGTCCTAGCATTTAATTCCAATCCTGATAATTACTGCTGCGTACCAGGAGTTTTTAAACCCCTACCAGTCCTTCAGCCATTCCATTCCCTGAATTAATTACTGCTATAACCGGGTTTTAATCCCTTCCTGCCTCACCATTACAACTTCTCGTAATAATGATTGATATACCAGAGAGTTATAACCCTCTCCTTACCTCAGTCATTACATTCCCTGAATAATTACTGCTATACCGGGAGTTTAACCCCTTCCTGTACTGCAGCCTTTCATTCCCTGAATACGTACTGACTTATACTGGCATTTTAACCCCTTCCTGTCCCTCCAGTCATTACATTCCCTGAATGAATTACGCATTCTACCGGGAGTTTTAAAAACCCTTTCCGGTTCCTAAGCATTACATTCCCCTGAATAATTATTAAGTTTAAAGTTTTTACCCTTTCCTATAGGTGCCATTCTAATTTCCTATTATTACGGAACTAATACCGGGTTTTAACCCCTTCCTGTCCTCAGCCCATTACATTCCGAATAATTACTGCCTACTACCGGGGTTTACCCCTGTTCGTCCTCAGCCATTACATCCCGAATAGATATGCTTATAAAACCGGGTTTAACCCCCTTCCTGTCCTACAGCCATTACTTCCCTCGAATAATTACTCTCTACCGGAGTTTTTAAACCCCTACTACCTGTCCTTCAGCCTACTTTCTCTTCCCTGAATCAATACTGATATACCGGGAGTTTAAACCCCTTCCTGTGCTCAGCCATGTACATCCCTGAATAATTACTGATATACCGGGAGTTTTAAAAACCCTTCCGTCCTAGCCATCCTTCCCTGAAATATTATACTGCTATTATAACCCAGGAGTTTTTAACCCCCCTCGTCCTCAGCCATTACACTCCCTGAATAATTATCTGCTATACGGAGTTTTTAAAACCCCTAACCTGTCTCAGCCATACATTCCCTGAATAATTATGCAATATAACGTAAATCGGAGTTAATTAAAACCCCTTACCTCCCTGTCCTCAGCCATACATTCCTGAATAATTACTGATCTTCAGCGGGATTTAACCCCTTCCTGTCCTCAGCCATTTTCTTCCCTAATACTTTACGGCTTATACTGGTTCAGTTTGTTTAACCCCTTCCGCCTCGGAGGTCATTACATTCCTTCCCTGAATAAGCTACTGTCTTAAAAACCGGGAGTTTTAAACCCGTCCTGTCACTAAGCCATTACTTCCTGAATAATTAGATTAATGTACACGATTTTTACCCTTTCCTTCCGAATATTAGCCATTCTATTTCCTGATTAATTAACGAATATAACCGGGAGTTTTTAAACCCTTCCTTGTCCTCGCATTACTTCCCCCTGAATAATACGTGATATACCGGGAGTTTTAAAAAACCCTTTCCTGGTCTTCAAGCCATTAATTCCCCTTAATAATTAATTACGATTACCAGGAGTTTTTTAAAAAACCCTTCCTGTCTTCTCAGCCATTACATTCCCTGATATAGTTACGATTATACCAGGAGTTTTAAAAAACCCTTTCCGTCTCAAAATCCTATTACGATTACCTTTAACGCTTCTTCAGCACATCCTGAATAATACCGATATACCGGGAGTTTTAACCCTTCCGTCCTTCTCAGCCATTAACATTCCCTGATTTAACCGAGTATACCGGGAGTTTTAACCCTTCCTGTTCCCCAGCCATTACATTTTCCTGAATAATTACGACTTTACCGAGTTTAACCTCCGCCTCAGCGACACCGGATTTTAAGAAACCGTCTTGTACCTTCCTGTCTTCAGCATTACATCCCTGAATATCTTAAACCGATATACCGGGATGTAATAAAATTAACCCTTTCTGTCTTCAACACGCCTACTTCCGCTGAATAATTACGACGTTTATACCGCGAGTTTTTAATTAACCCTTTTCCTGTCTCTTCAGCCAATTACATTCCCTGAATAATACCCGATTAAGCATAGTTAAAAATTTATAACCCTTTCCTGACCATAGTCATGAAAAAATGTATGGCGCTGAGTGCATCAATCTGCTGAAATACCTGGTCTGAGGCCATGGCGATAATCAATGGTCCCAGGTTCAAACAACTAAAAAATAAAAAGATTTGACAACCAAAGCCCAGTGACCAAACGTTGGAGCTGTGCCATTAGGTTTTTGAATGGACGGAATTTTGCATTTTTTATAGGGACAACAACATGGAATCCAGACACTGAGCCAGGAATGCTGACAACAAAGAGGGAAAAGCAAAAGGGTTCCCAGTTTATGGCTTATAAAGTCCACCACTGGGAATTTCCCTACACCCTCACAGATCTTCTCTCAAGACCAGCGCGCCATCTTGGCATATCCCTAATAAGGATATAGTTCTAGGTCAACATCACTTCTAAATGAAATCTTGGCCTATGTAAGCTTGGGGGCCATTAGAGTATGAATTGTAGTCCAGCGGTTGGAAGTGTCTAAATTCCGTGAATGGAAATGAAATCCGCTCTTTGAATCCAATTTGGATTTTTTTGACTTTTCAGTTTCACACAACACCATCAATTGTTTCCGAAACCTGCGTTTGGCATGGAACCAGTTTTTGGTTTGAACCGCGACTCATCACAATGGACAGACACAAATTGATATTTTGGGGCAGTTTATAGGATGGACAATGAGACAAAGGCCGATGGGCTCACCAATCACTGGACAGAAAACTGAGATGATTATTGTCCTAAATTTAAAAAGGAAAACTAAAACTTCCCCAATTGTGATGGCAGCCAGCTGGCTGTGACAGCTGTGTTTGTGTATGGGTGATCGCTTGTGTGTCGTCAGTCCAACCCTGCGGATCACCATCAACAATGTCAAGGAGTTACGCCCTATACACGAACCAGTGTAAGTCGTTTCCTAGCTTAGGACATGAGAAACGTACACTGCTGGAAACGGCAGGGAGGGATCACAGACTGAACGTTTGTCTCTAAAGCTGCCTACACACCATACAAGATTCGACCGACCAAATTTTTTTTAAATGTTGGTTTCAGGCCGAATTTTTGTATGGATTCCTATTCAGTTGCAGCCGACTGTTCGTCCGTCCGAATCAGACAAACACGCAATCGTTTACGTGTCGGAAAATCGCAGCGGTTCTTGCGGACTGCGTGCTCACTAATCCTCATCTGACAGTCCCTCCTCCTGGCTGACCAGTCAAGAAGTGCCGAACACAAGCAGGTCGGTCAGGAGGAAGCATTGGAACATGTGTAACCAGCGTAAAGCTGCGTACACATGTTAAAAAATATAGGAAGAACATTCGTGACTGACACATTCTCCTCATCAGCCGACTTCATACTTACATGGGAAGGTAACGACCGCTCGGGGAATGTTCTTTGCTGTTTTCTGCCACCACACTTTAATGATAAAGGAGCGATTCTGTCGGTCCAGTTATGGCCAGTAGATCCAACGTTATCTCCCTGGGTAGGACCAGTTATTCCCACAATGATGATTTATATATAACGTCCCTTTAATTCATAGTATATTAGCCTGTTTAAGGGCAAGGTCCACATGGAGTTCCCCACGCACACACACTGCACACACACACTGCACACACACAGGCATTCACGAGGTGTGAAAAGGTCAACACAAATATGTCACCTGAGACTCTACTCATCATTACCCTTGAATTGCCATTTGTGTGGAAGTTCAGGCAGATTTCTCTGTCCTCAGGCTAACGTCACATGGGATGTTATACGTAATGAAGATTATTCCCCCAGAATGGGACAAACCTTTGGAGTTCCCCCTACTGGTGGGGGTGGAAATTTTCTGTCAATCATCTAAGGGTGCGCCATTGTTGACTGAAAGCCCTTCTGTCTTCAAGCTGCCAGTAGAATTTTCCTGGCCCCATGGGTAATTTTTCAGTCCCATGTGGGTCTAATCAGAAGTAACTGTTATTTATCCTAGTTCGGCGACTTGGTGCCCCCTGCTTGTTCAGTGTCATTGGGTCGCCATTTTGTTTTTCATGAGGAGATGTAAACAGGACAGTGGGACAGGAAAGTTATAGAGACAGCAACCTGCTAAGAGCTAAATCCAGCCACACACCTAAAGATTCCGCTCCTGATCTATTATCAAAAAGGACAAAAAGTACAGGTAATAGCCATTGGTTGTGACATCATCCTTCATGCCTAGGTTCGACATCATCATCTGTTCATGCCTGGGTTTGACATTCTCATCATGTCGTGCCTGGGTTTGACATCATCATCATGTCGTGCCTGGTTTGAACATCATCATATCGTGCCTGGGTTTTGGACATCATCATCATGACGTGCCTGGGTTTGACATCATCATCATGACGTGCACTGGGTTTGACATCATCATCATGTCGTGCGTGTTGACATCATCATCATGTGTGCCTGGTTGACATCATCATCATGCGTTGCCTGGGTTTGACATCATCATCATGTCGTGCCTGGGTTTTGACATCTAATCCATGATCGTGCCTGGTTTGACATCATCATCATGTCGTGCCTGGTTGACATCATCATCATGTCATGCCTGGGTTTGACATCATCATCATGTCGTGGCTGGGTTTGGACTGCTGCACGGGAGATGGAAAGAGATGGGACTGGTGAAGAGGGCAGGTTAACTACCTGGCATAGGTCACTATTGCGAGGTCAGGGTGTAGGGTGAGGTAAGTATGACATTTAGGTGTAGAGTGCTGTGCATGACCTTTAAAAAATGGTTGCAGACACTTTAGTGTTTCATTATAGTCAACTATTGGTAGAGTCACCAGCAGATTTCCATTAATTCAGCAATGGAGACATCTCATTATACCGTGCAGTTTCTGTTGAATGTTGCAACTAGCGCATCTGGCGCGGTTCATAATAAACTCCTTTTGAATATTGAATGTGTGGATGTTCCCATAGGCTGGCCTGGACACAGACTGGGGGCTGAACAGACCTAACGATAAGTAAGTTATGGTATATCCTTTAATAAAATTATTTTGGAAGATAATTTTCCAGTTGGAACTCTGCCTTGTGTAACACAAATTATACAGATCTGGTGACCTAATCAGTGAGTAAAGGATGAATGGAACTTGGCCCAATAACTTTTGCTTTTCACTGGTTAATCTTCTCCTTTTATCTCCTTTGTTGAAGAGGAGCCACTTAAACCCTTCCAGACCTGCCCTGCACTGTTTTTAAAGAGGCTAAAAAGCAGCAATAACTTTTAACAGCCTCTCCTGAATGGCACAACATGGACAATATGGACTGGATCTGAGAGGCCGAGATCACAGCATTGGCCAACAGCACTTGCCTATGTGACTGGTAATAACATCCCAGGGGGTCGTGTGTTGGGCCACTCAGTCCACACTTCATGGTGAGGGTAGAAACAACTATAAACTTCATAAAGAGAAAACGTGTCAAGAAACCAAACCACTGCCAAGGTACTGTTCTCAAGAAGGTTAAGCGACACCACCATAACAACCCAAACACACAACACACCATAACACACCAACCACACCGACTACCACCAATACACCAACAACACCAGACCACTCAACACACCCAACACCACCAACCACTCCAACACCCCATACACACCATACAACCATACCCACCAAACCATACCACACCACCAACACACCATACACACCAACACCAAACAACCAGACACACCAACTACCACCATTACACTACACACACACACACCAACACACCAAACACACACACACAACACCACACCATACACACCATACCAAAACACCATACACCACACACACCATACACACCATACCACACACACCATATACACCATCACACCATACACACCATACACACCCATACACACCACAACCAACACACATACACACCATACACACCATACACCAACACACCAGACACACAAACACTACCATACACTCACACCATACACACCATACAACCCATACACACATACACACCTACACACCACAGACACACCCACACACACCATACACACCATACACACCAACAACCATACACACCAAAGATCAACACTACCCTACACCATGGACACACCATACATACCACCATACACACCATACACACCACCACACCTACACATCATACAACCAGACACAACAACCATACACCCAGACAACACCAACACACCAACACACCAGACACACCAGACACCCAGTACACACCAACACACCAGGCACAAGCAGACACACCAGTACACACCATACCACACCAGCAACACAACCAACACACCAACACACCAGTACACACCGACCACAGACCACACAGACACACCAACCACCCACTAACCAACACACCATACACAGACACACCAGTACACCAAGGACCCCACACAGACACACCATAACACCCAGCACCACCAGAATAACCAACAACCAGACACACCATACCACCTAGACCACACCAACACATCATACAACCAACCACACCCAGACACACCATACACAACCATACACACCATACACACCGACTAACACCAACACAACATACACACCATTACACACCATACCACACCATACACCATACACGACCAACACCCACACGCCATACACGCCAATGACCGCCATACACGCCAAGTAAAGCCATACCACGCCATTACACGCCATACGCCCAACACGCCAACCCACGCCTACACCTAACCCACACCAGACACACCATACCACACCCCAGTACCACACCAGTACCACACCATACAAACCAGACAACCCCAACCACACAGTACACACCATACACACCAGATACACACCTAGAACACCAAACACCATACACACCATAAACACCAGACCATACCACAGACACACCATACACACCTACACACCAGACACAACAGTACACACCATACACACCATACACAACCCTACACACTACACACCATACAACACCAAAACACACCATACACATCATATACACACCATACACACCATTCACACCATACACACCATACACACCATACCACGACCATAAACGACCATAACACACCATACACACCCCCAACACCATACACGCCAAATACGCCATAAACGCATACACCACCATACACACCATACAACCAACCACACCACATACACACCAACACACCAACACACCATACACACCAACACAAACCCACACCATAACCACACAATCACACCAAAACACATACACCATTACACACCATCACACACCAACATAACCAGCAACACCAACACACCATACACACCACACACCATAACACCATACCATCACACCATACCACACCATACATACTACACCATACACACCATACACACCAGCACCATACCAGACACACACCATACACACCATCACAACCGACAAAACATACACGCACATAACACGCCATAAACGCCATAAACGCCATACACACCATACACACCACACACACCATACACACCATAGCACACACCATACACACCATACACACACCATACACACCATACACACCATACACAACCATATACACCAACCCATAAACGCCATAAACGCCATACACACCATAAACGCCATACACACCATACACAGCCAACACGCATACACGCCATACACGCCATACACACCATACACCACCATACACACCATAAACACCAACACCACCAACAACCAATACCACCAAACACAACCAAACATCACAGAACACCAGACACACAAAAACCATACACACCGAAAACACCACATACCAGAAACACCATACACACCATACCACACAGAAAACACCAACATCACCATACACCAACAAACCATACACACCAGAAAAAAACCACCCATACACACATAAACCCAACATACACCATACCACACCATACACACCATAAACACCAGAACACACAACACCATACACACCAGTAAACACCAGATCACAACACAAACAACCAGACAAACCAACACACCATACACACCATCAAACACCAGAATACACCATAACACCATACACACACATCCCAAACACCCAACACACCAATACACACACCATACACACCATAAACACCATACACACCATATACACACCATTACACACATAAACACCACACAAACATACACACCATAAATAATCTTTTTTCAGTTGGCCGAAAACTTGCATTGTATCCCTGGTAAAATCACGGCAGATCATGCAGTACCCTATGGGACTGCACAATGGGGCACAACAAACTGATTTGTCCCGGCGCCTGCTCGCTAGTGGTGAACGGTCAGCCGGGACAAATTGTTGTGCGTGTGTCCCGGATTTCACAGGTAAAATATGCTTTAGGCTTGGTACACACAAGGGAAATTATTTGTTCTAATAGAGTGCAGGAACAGTGAGGATTTCCCGTCAAAATTTACTAAATACTCCATTGCGTGCGCCATCCGGCACAAACACATCGCAATGACGGGGAACCCTTCCTACTGTTTATTTCCATTACTGTGGTACAAAACTGCACCAAAGATTTTTCTAATCCTAATCTGTTTATACGCCGACCCCGCAGGACAAATAAATCTTGGGTTAAGTGTTTGCTCTTTGGATCTGTAGCTTGTTAGTGGCTCAATGGGACCCTGCAAACAAAGCAGGTTAAACGATATGCAAGTTAATATTGGACAATGACGTGATCATTCTTCCATGCATACAGGTCCCAGACTAGAGAACAGTTATTAATGGAATATTGGGGTATTAGCAAGTCTACATAATGACTGACATTCAGGCGATCTGTAGACACAAACTTGGTTTCGTTACTGAGCTGCCGGTTTATAAAATCCTTAGTAGATTTTCAAGAGAAATCAAAAATTTCAACTTCAATTGGGTTTGAATTGAATTTTCTGAATTTAAATTTGTTTTGTTCATTTTTAATAATCTGAAACGTATTGGTGTCTGGTGATCTTAAAATGAATGGTCTACTTATTCTTCCCAAGATCCTCTGCTCCTGGTAACGCCCATTTACTGGCCATTTCTTATTTGGCACCAGCCCCATGTGCATTATTGGTTTATATATAATATCTATTACTATTAGGTGCAATCATTGCTATTTTAATCATTATTAGTGTTTAAGAAATCAGGAGTGGAATATAAATCTCTGACGTTATTAGTGTGGGTCCCAGATTTAATACAATGTCTGAGTTTGTTTTCAGTTGAATTCTGTGGTTTACTTGTTCCTGGATGTAACTGATGGCTGAATTAAGATCACTTTTATTATTGTCTCCATTGGGTTAACTTCTAGTTGCCGGCAATGGGCAATAAAAATCACAGATCCAATCATCGTTAATAGGAATTTTTTATTGGGAATGTTTATTCTCATTCCAGAATCGCAGGAAACCCAGCAAAGAAGTAATAATAATTCCATATTAATAGTCCTCGAAACTTCCCCACCTCTGCCAGTGCATCTGATGGTCGAAAATACAGACTGAATTCTGACACGAAATGACCAGGGTTTTTGACATTTGAAACCTGTTGACATTATAAAAATCAATGGTTGTAGTTCCAAACTGGAAACTACGTCTGTTTCCGCTGACCTGAGGTTCGTTTATCTCTTATCCAGGACTCATACAGCCTTTATCTAACAGCGTTATGTACAAGGTACCAGTGTATCTTCTTATGGAATGCACTGATACATTCTAATGTCATATGAATGGTTTTCCCAGGACAATCGGTATGTTTAACCCCGGACCCCTCCTAAAACCTTTCCTACATTTCCCCTCCGAGCTGCTTTGGGTTTTGTTACCGACGGACTAAGACTTGATCCGGTCCAAGGTCTTTGTTTGGACGTTTCCACCAATTAATTTACTCAGGGTTTTTTTTTCTTTGATCAGTTAATGAGTTTTAAATGAGCAAATCAGTTCACCGCAGGAAGGGGAGCCCGGTGTGAGAGGGAATTGAATGAATTTGTCCTATAAACTCGATATTAACGCGTCTCAGTGTAGAGACCTTTAACGCTAAATAAAGTTTACTGTACAGTCTGCATTTAACACAGAGAGAAATAAATAGTTAATATCCATGGACGAGGTCCATAAACTGGGGAATTGTGGGTAAAACGATTCATTCTGAACATTCTAAGAATCTAGAACACGGGGTGTGTAAAACTGTATCAGGAAACTAAACCTTGATAGTGCAACTGTGTTTGTCTCGAGACGGATGTTATGTTTGTGTAGCGGATAAGAAATGGTCCATTCCCATCATTACCCATAAGCTACATGACATGGTTGTAGACGACGGTAAAACAGTCATCAAATAATTAAATCAAATTTTTGCTCCTGAATCAATCAGGCAGAAAATAGCGTGTCCTTGTTCACCAGGGCGTCATGTTAGGAATTTATCAATGTGGGCAAAAAAACAAATCTTGTCTAGCTACACACACAAGTGTGGTAATAATAATCTAATCACGCGGCTTCAATAAGCCACACCTTGGTTATGGCAAAATAACCGAGCCAAACATTTTTCAGTGTGTTGAAATGTGTTAGAGAGAGTTGACTATGATTCGGAGTGAGAAGAGACAGACAGTACTGTATACTGCTCTTCCAATAGCCAGCCTGCCAGCCAGTTCACTAGTATCTTACCAGCTAGTCAGCTAGATAACATTTCCTTTCTCTCTCTTTCACCCCTTGCAGATTTTTTGGGCCAATCAACTGATACTCAATTGAAATTGGTCAGTTGGGCCGACGATTGCCCGATGTCGATTGCCCGTCCGTCCGGATGAACAAAATGGGTGATCAGACATGTCGGTAATGACAGCTGTAAATTCCCTATGGGAGCGCACGATGGTCGTGCGAAATGTCGACTGCGGCAACTATGCCCCAACCGACAGTTATTTGTCCCAGCCAAGCGCTCGCTACATAGCAAATGCTTAGTCGGGACAAAAAGTCCCTTAGGTGTATTCACCTAAGCTGTCTAGGGACACACCAGACAAGAACTGATACAGGCTTTACCCAAACAACACAGTCCAAAGTAAATACGGTGTTGAAGCTAGGTAAACCACGATACAATAATTCGGGACAAATTATTGTATGGCGGCTTTAGCGTCCGCGACCGATCGACGGCCGTGTTTGTCCAAATCGGACGAACGAACGATTGGGCAGTCGGAAATCTCAACCGATCATGTGGCCTCAGGACCACACGATCAGTCGTGTCTAAAATGTCGGACTCAGCTGCTTTTGCCGCAACTGATAGTTCTTCCTTCGAAAGCCTCGAACGGTCGGTCAGGAGGAAAGATTGTATAGTGTGTACCCAGCTTTAGACATAAAGGATCATGCAGGAACTATCTAACCTATCGACAATGCCTCAGCATCACAACAGGAAAAAGGAAATGTCAGGTCATAAACAGAAATATGACATCATCGCCCGTGACGATGGCTCATTAATCTGACTGATGTGAGGTGGCTGTGGGGGGTGGTAGAGTACAGTCACAGTTGGTTATTAGCTAGGGGTCCTTTTGTTCAACTGGTGACCCTGCATTGCTATCCCACCTTGAGATGCCTTTACAGTCATTGTGGAGTCTTAGGCAGTCCACAGCCCTATAAATCTTATTAAAAAGTAGTCAGTGCAATGGCTGCAACTTACAGCACAGAAGAGATTTATTAGCGGGAAAATGACGGTTATGATTAATTTCCCCTTGATTTGAACGATTAACATGAGCACAGATACATTCTCTGGAGCGTATAAAGAGGGACCTGATTGAACTAATGAGCACAGATACATTCTCTGGAGCGTATTAAGAGGGACCTGATTTGAACTAATGAGCACAGATACATTTCTCTGGAGTGACTATAAAGAGGGACCTGATTTGAACTAATGAGACACAGATACATTTCTCTGGGGCGATATAAAGAGGGACCTGATTTGAACTAATGGCACAGATACATTTCTCTGGGGCGATATAAAGAGGACCTGATTTGAACTAATGAGCACAGATACATTTCTCGGGGCGATATAAGAGGGACCTGATTTGAACTAATGAGCACAGATACATTTCTCTGGAGCGATATAAAGAGGGACCTGATGAACTAATGAGCACAGATACATTTCTCTGGAGCGATATAAAGAGGGACCTGATTTGAACTAATGAGCACAGATACATTTCTCTGGAGCGATATAAAGAGGGACCTGATTTGAACTAATGAGCACAGATACATTTCTCTGGGGCGATTAAAGAGGGACCTGATTTGAAACTAATGAGCACAAATAAAGAGGACCCTGATTGACCTAAGGGCCCAGATACATCTTCTCTGGGGCGATATATAAGAGGGACCTGATGATATGTGAACTAATGAGCACAGATACATTTCTCTGGGGCGATATAAAGAGGGACCTGATTTGAACTAATGAGCACAGATAACATTTCTCTGGGGCGATATAAAAGAGGACCTGATTTGAACTATGAGCACAGATACATTTCTCTGGAGCGATATAAGAGGGACTGATTGAACTAATGAGCACAGATACATTTCTCTGGAGCGATATAAAGAGGGACCTGATTTGAACTAATGAGCACGATACATTTCTCTGGAGCGATATAAAGAGGGACCTGATTTGAACTAATGAGCACAGATACATTTCTCTGGGGCGAATAAAGAGGACTGATTTGAACTAATGAGCACAAGATACAGTTCTCTGGGCGATATAAAGAGGACCTGATTTGAACTAATGAGCACAGATACATTTCTCTGGGGCGATATAAAGAGGGACCTGATTTGAACTAATGAGCACAGATACATTTCTCTGGAGCGATATAAATAGGGACCTGATTTGAACTAATGAGCACAGATACATTTCTCTGGAGCGATATAAAGAGGGACCTGATTTGAACTAATGAGCACAGATACATTTCTCTAGAGCGATATAAAGAGGGACCTGATTTGAACTAATGAGCACAGATACATTTCTCTGGAGCGATATAAAGAGGGACCTGATTTGAACTAATGAGAACAAGATACATTTCTCTGAGCGATATAAAGAAGGACCTGTATTTGAACTAATGAGCACAGATACCATTTTCTGAGCGATATAAATAGGGACCTGATTTGAACTAATGAGCACAGATACATTCTTAGAGCGATATAAAGAGGGACACTGATTTGAACTAATGAGCACAGATACATTTCTCTGAGCGATATATAATAGGGACCTGATTTGAACAATGAGCACAGATACATTTCTCCAGAGTGATAAAAGAGGGACCTGATTGAACTAATGAGCACAGATACATTTCTCTAGAGCGATATAAAGAGGGACCTGATTTGAACTAATGAGCACAGATACATCTCTGGGGCGATATAAAGAGGACCTGATTTGAAACTAATGAGCACAGATACATTTCTCTAGAGCGATATAAAGGGGACCTGATTGAACTAATGAGCACAGATACATTTCTCTAGAGCGATATAAAGAGAGACCTGATTTGAACTAATGAGCACAGATACATTTCTCTAGAGTGATATAAAGAAGGACCTGATTTGAACTAATGAGCACAGATACATTTCTCTGGAGCGATATAAATAGGGACCTGATTTGAACTAATGAGCACAGATACATTTCTCTAGAGCGATATAAAGAGGGACCTGATTTGAACTAATGGCACAGATACATTTCTCTGGAGGCGATATAAATAGGACCTGATGAACTAATGAGCACAGATACATTTCTCTAGAGTGATAGAGCGATATAAAGAGGGACCTGATTTGAACTAATGAGCACAGATACATTTCTCTAGAGCGATATAAAGAG
>JAACNH010004761.1:0-22835 GCA_019447015.1 Hymenochirus boettgeri | reverse complement strand
CCTCACCTGGTACAGCGTGTACCACTTACCAATTAGTAATGTATGTACACACACCCGCCTCACCTGGTACAGCGTGTACCACTTACCAATTAGTAATGAAAGAAACAACAAATAAACCAATAGTAAATTTCCAACCCACCCAATAGTAAAGAAGGTAAGAGGAGCAGCACTACTTGGGTGATCACCAAGTTCTATCGCTATTGTAGGGAACACAGTCAATAGAAGAAGAGGTAAGAGGTAGCACACTACTTGGGTGGATCACAATTTACGGCTGTGTGGTAGGGAACACATTCCATAGTTAAAGAAGGTAAGAGGAGCAGCCACTACTGGAGGTATCACATGTATCGCAGTGTGTAGAACACAGTCAATAGTAAGAAGGGTAAGAGGGAGCAACACACTTGGAGTGGTATCCACAATCTTATCGCTAATGTGTAGGGACACAGCAT
The DNA here is from genome assembly GCA_019447015.1 of Hymenochirus boettgeri. Lineage (NCBI taxonomy): Eukaryota > Metazoa > Chordata > Amphibia > Anura > Pipidae > Hymenochirus > Hymenochirus boettgeri. Next base: position 22,389 of record JAACNH010004761.1, on the reverse strand, counting down.
CCTAGTAAAGAAGGTAAAGGAGCACACTAACTTGGGTGATCACAAATATCGCTATGTTAGCGGAACACGTTCAATAGGTAAAGAAGTCAGAGGAGCAAATACTTGGGTGGATCACAATTTATCGCTATGTGTAGGGAACACACGCAGATCAATAGTAAAGAAGGTAAAGGAGCACACTACTGGGGTGGATCCACAATTTTATCGCTATGTGTAGGGAACACAGTGCAATAGTAAAGATAGCGTAAGTATGAACACTACTTGTGGATCACAATTTATATCGCTATTGTTAGGGAACACAGTATCAATAGTAAGAAGGTAGAGGAGCACACTACTTGGGGGTATCACAATTTAATCGCTATGTTAGGGAACACAGTTCAATAGTAAGAAGGTAAGAGGGTTAGCACACATACTTGGTGGATCCAATTATCGAGGTATGTGTAGGGAACACAATTCAATAGTTAAGAAGGTAAGGAGAGCACAGGCGAGTTGGTGATCCAATTTTTCGCTACTGTGTAGGGAACAGTATCAATAGTAAAGAAGTGTAAGAGGAGACCCACACTTGGAGTGGATCACTATTTATCTCGCTAGTGGATGGGAAACAGATCATAGTACAGAGGTTTTTAAGAGGGAGGCACAATACTTGGTGAGACACATTTATCGCTAGTGTAGGGAAAAGGGGCCGATCAATGTAAAGAAGGGTAAGCGGGAGCACACTACTGTGGTGGATCACAATTTTTTTGCATGGTGTAGGAGGCACAAGTATCAAGAGTTAAGAAGCGTAAAGGAGCCAATTACTGGGTTGGTCACAATTTATCGCTATGGTAGGGAAACCGCAGTTTCAATAGTTAAATAGGTAAGAGGAGCACATACTTGGGGTATCACAATTTATAGCTAGTGGTAGTGGGAAGCAGAATCAACTAGTAAAGAAGGTAAGAGGGACACTACTTGGGTGGTATCACGATTTATCGCTCATGTGTAGGGACACAGTATCAATAGAAGAAGGTAAGAGGTAGCACACTACTTGGGTGGATCAAATTTATGCCTATGTGTAGGGAACACAGATCAATAGTATAAAGGGTAAAGGAGCACACTATTGGTGGATCAAATTATCGCTATGTGTATGAACCAGATCAATAGTACGAAGGAGTAGAGAGTACACATACTACTTGGTGGATCACAATTTATCTCTCGCTACTGTGTAGGGAACCACAGATTCAATATTAAAGAAGGTAAGAGTGAGGCACACTACTGTGGGTGGATCACAATTTATCGCTATGTGTAGGGCAACACAGATCAATAGTAATAAGGATAAGAGGAGCACATACTTGGGTGGATCACAATTTATCGCTATGGTGTAGACCACAGATCAATAGTAAGAAGGTAAGAGGAGAGCACCTACTTGGGTGGATCACAATTACGCGTGATTGTAGGGAACACAGATAATAGTAAAGAAGTGTAGAGGATCAACTACTTGGGTGGATCACATTATACGCTATGTGTAGGGAAAGCAGATCAATAGTAAAGAAGGTAAGAGGAGAGCAACACTACTTGGGGTGGATCACAATTTTAACTTATGGTAGGGAAACACAGATCAATAGTAAAGAAGGTAAGGGAGCACACTACTTGGGTGATCACAATTTTATCGTAATGTGTAGGGAACACAGAATCAATAGTACAGAAGGTGGAAAGAGGGCACACTACTTTGGGTGGATCACAATTTATCGCTATGTGTAGGGAACACAGATCAATAGTAAAGAAGTAAGAGAGGAGGCACACTACTTGTGGAGTGATCACAATGTATCGCTATGTGTAGGGAACACAGATTCAATAGTAAAAGGGTATAGAGGAGCACACTACTTGGGATGGTACAATTTATCGCTGATGTGTAGGAACACAGATCAATAAGTAAAGAAGGTACGAGGACCACACGACTGGTGTGGATCACAATTTAATCGCTATGTGTTAGGGAACCAGCTCAATCGTAAAAGAAGTAGTAACGAGGAGCAACAACTACTTTGGGAGTATCACCATTTATCGCTAGTGTGGATGGGAAACGCAGATCAATATAAAGAAGTACAAAACACTACTGGGAGGCATCCACTACTTGACGTGGGTGTAGAACAAATTATATGGCAGTGTAAAGCAGGTCAAGGATGTAGAGGATGCACACTTACTTGGTGATCACATTTATTCTGCTATGTGTAGGGAACCAGAATCAATAGTAAGAAGTAAGAGGGCACAACCTACCTGGGGGGTTATCACAATATATATCGCTATGAGTGTAGGGAACCAGATCAATAGTAAAGAAGGTAAGAGGAGCACACACCTTTTGGTGGATCACACAAATTTAGTCGCTGTGTTAGGGAACACAGATCAATATTAAGAAGGTAAAGGGCACACTACTTGGTGTGATCACAATTTTATCGCTTTGTAGGGAAACACAGCTAAAGTAAAGAGGAGAGGAGCCCACTACTTGGGTGGAATCACAATTTATCGCTGTGTAGGGAAACAGTCCCTAGTAAAGAGGTAAGAGAGAGCACTACTACTTGGGTGGAATCACCATTTTTTACGTATGGTGTAGGGAACACAGTTCCAATAGTAAGAAGGTAAGAGTGAGCCACACTACTTCGTGGGGGATCACAAATTTATCGCTAGTGTAGGGAACACGATCAAAGTATAAGAAGTAAGAGGAGTCACACTACTTGGTGGATCACAATTTATCGCTATGTGTGGGAACCAGATCAATAGTTAGAGAAGGTAGAGGAGCACACTACTTGGTGGATCACAATTTTATCGTAGGTGTAGGAACGCAGATTCCAATAGTAGTAAAGAAGGTAAGGAGAGCACACTACTTGGCGTGGATCACAATTATTATCGCTATGTGTAGGGAAACACAGTTCAATAGTAAAGAAGGTAAGGGAGCACACTACTTGGGTGATACCACAATTTATCGCTATGTGTAGGGAACACAGTCACTAGTAAAGAAAGTAAGAGGAGCACACTAACTTGGGTGGATCACATTATCGCTAGTGTAGGGAACACAGATCAATAGTAAGAAGGTTAAGAGGAGCACACTTGGGGTGGATCACAATTTATCGCTATGTGTAGGAACACAGATTCATAAGTAAAAAGGAAGGTGAAGGGAGCACACTACTTGGGTGGATCACAATTTATCGTATGTGTAGGGACACATATCAATAGTAAAGAAGGAAGAGGAGTCACACGTACTTGGGTGGATCTCACACATATTATCGCTATGTGTTTTAGGGAACACAGATCAATAGTATAAGAAGGTAAGAGGAGCACACTCTTGGGTGGTATCACACACATTTATCGCTATGTGTAGGGTAACACAGATCAATATTAAGAAGGTAAGAGGGGCACACTACTTGGGGGATACACATTATATCGCTATGTGTAGGGAACACAGTCATTCATAGTAAAGACAGGTAAGAGGAGCACACTACTTGGGTGGATCAAATTATGCTATGTGTAGGAACACACGATTCAATAGTAAAGAAGGTAAGAGGAGCACACTACTGGGTGGATCACAATTTATCGCAGTGTAGGGAACACAGTTCATAGTACAGAAGGTAAGAGGAACACACTACGGTGGGTGGATCAAATTTATCGCTAGTTTGTAGGGAAAACAGTCAATATTAAAGAAAGGTAAGAGGGACGCACACTACTGGGTGGATCACAATTTAATCGCTATTTGTAGGGAACACAGATAATAGTAAAGAAGGTAAGGGAGGCACACTACTTGGTGGATCACAATTTATCGACTATGTGTAAGGGAAAAACAGATCAATTAAACGAAGTAAGAGGAGCACATTACTTGGAGATTCACAAAATTTTCGCTATGTGTAGTGGAACACAGTTCAAATGTAAAGAAGGTAATAGGAGCACACTACTTTGGGTGATCACAATTTACGGCTGTGTGTAGGGACACACAGATCAATATGTAAAGAAGGTAAGAGGAGCACCACTACTTTGGGAGTCATCACCATATCGCTATGTGTAGGGAAAAACAGGTCAATATTAAAGAAGGTTAAGAGGAGACAACACTACTTGGGAGTGGTATCACAATTATCGCTAGTGTAGGGAACACAGATTCAATATAAGAAGGAAGAGGAGCACACGTACTTTGGGTGTTATCACAATTTGATCGCTGGTGTGGAAACACAGATCATAGTAAGAATGAAGAGCGAGCACACTACTTGGGAGTGATCACAATTTATCGTCGTGTGTAGGGAACACAGATCAATAGGAAAAGAAGGTTAAGAGGAGCACACTCCTTGGGTGGATCACAATTATCGCTATTGTAGAACACGTAATATAGAGGTAAGAGGACACACTGTGGCCTATCGCAGTAGAAGCAGTCATAGTAAAGAAGGTAAGAGGAGCACACTACTTTGGGTGGATCACAATTTATGCTTGTGTAGGGAACACAGATCAATATAAAGAAGTAAGGAGGAGCCACTACTTGGGGTGGATCAACAATTATCGATTTATGTAGGAACACCGTCAATAGTAAAAGAAGGTAAGAGGATCACACTACTTGGTGGTATCACAATTTAATCGCTATGTGTAGGGAACCAGATTCAATAAGTAAGGAAAGGTAAGAGGAGCACACTACTTGGGTTGGATACAGATTTTAATCGGCTTTTAGGTGTAGGGAACACAGATCAATCGTAAGAACTGGGGTTAAGAGAGCCACACTACTTGGGGTGTATCAACAATTTTCGCTATTGTGTAGGGCACACAGTTTCAATGTACACAGAAGGGTAGAGGAGCACACTACTTGGGGTGGATCACAATTTAATCGCATGTGTGTATGGGGAACACAGTCAATAGTAAAGAAGGTAAGAGGAAGGCACACTACTGTGGTTGATACACAATTTTCTCGCTATGTGTATGGAACACAGTCATAGTAAAGAAGGTAGAGTAGGAGCACACTACTGGGTTGTATCACAATTTATCGCTATGTGTAGGGACAGATCCCAATGTAAGAGAGTAAAGGAGCACACTACTTGGGGTGGATCACAATTTATCGCTATGGTGTAGGGAACACAGATCAATAGTAAAAGAAGAGAGGAGCACACTACTTGGTGTATCACAATTATCGTCTATGTGTAGGAACACAGTTCAATAGTAAAGAAGGTAAGGAGGAGCACACTACTTGGGTGGTATCACAATTTAGCGCTATGTGTAGGGAACCAGTCAATATTAATAGAAGGTAAGAGGAGACACACTACTTTGGGTGGTCACACATTTATCGCTTAGTGTAGGGAACACAATCCATATATTAAGAAGTAAGAGGGGCACACTACTGAATGGTGGATCACAATTACAGCTATGTTCTAGGAACACAGATCAATAGTAAAGAGGTAGATGAGCACACTTATTGGGTGGATCACAATTACGCTCTGTGTACGGGAACACAAATCAATAGTAAAGAGGTAAGAGGAGCACCACACTTGGGTGTATACAATTTACGCATTTAGGGAACACAAATCAATAGTAAAGAAGGTTAAGAGAGAGCACACTACTTGGGTGGATCACAATTATAACGCTATGTGTAGGGAACACCAGATTCAATAGTAAAGAAGGTAAGAGGAGCACACTACTTTGGGTGGATCACATTATCGCTATGTGTAGAACACAAACAATAGTAAAGAAGGTTCAAGGAGCACACTACTTGTGGTGGATCAATGTATCGCTATTGTGTAGGAACACAGATCAATATTAAAGAAGTGTAAGAGTGATCACATACTTGGGTGGATCACAATATTATGGTGAACGATCAAATAACAGGGTGCCTTGAGGTGGAACAATCGCATTACGCCAATCAATAGTAAGAAGGTAAGAGGAGCACACTACTTCGGGGTAGGATCAACAATTTATCGCTAGGTGTTTAGGGAACACAGATCAATAGATAAGAAGGTAAGAGGAGCACCACTCTTGGGTGGATCACAATTTATCGCTAGTGTAGGGACCACAGATCAATGTAAGAGGTAAGAGAGGCACACTACTTGGGTGGACAAATTTATCCTATATGTAGGAGAACACAGATCAATATAAAGAAGTTAAGGAGGAGCGCACTACTTGGGTTGATCAACAATTTATTCGCTATGTGTAGGGAACACAATCATAGTAAGAAGGTAGAGGAGCACCACTACTTGGGTGGATCACATTTATCGCTATGTTTAGGAAACACAGTTCAATAGTAAGTAAGGTAAGAGGAGCAAACTACGGAACTTGGGTGGTCACTTTTATCCGCTAGTGTGTAGAAACACATCAATAGTAAAGAAGGTAAGAGGATAGCACATCTACTTGGGTGTATCACAATTTTGATCGCTATGTGATTAGGGAACACAGCTCAATAGTAAAGAGGTAAGAGGAGCAGCACTACTTGGGTGGATTACAAATTTTATCGTATTGTAGGGACACAGTCATAGTAAAGAAGGTAAGAGGAGCACACTACTTGCTGGTGGATCCACAATTATATCGCTATGTTGTAGGAACACAGTCAATAGATAAGAAGGTAAGGGGCACAAACTATTGGGGATCACAATTATATCGCTATGTGGAGGGAAACAGATCAACTAGTAAAGAAGTAAGGGGAGCACACTTACTTGGGTTGTCAACAATTTTATATCGCTATGTGTACGGACAACGCAGTCAATAGAAAGAATGTAAGAGGGCACACACTTGGGTGGATCACCAATTTATCGCTGATGTTAGGGACACATATCATATCGTAAAGAAGGTAAGAAGAGCACACTACTTGGGTGCGGATCCAATTTATCGCTGTGTGAGGGAACCCAGATCAAGTAAAGAAGGTAAAGGCAGCACACACTATGGGTGTGATCACAATTTATCGCCATGTGTAAGGAACACAATCATGTAAAGAAGGATAAGAAGAGGAGCCACACTACTGGGTGGATCACAATTTATCGCTATGTGTAGGGAACACAATCACATAGTAAGAAGGTCAGAGGGAGCACACTACTTGGGTGATCACAATTTATCGCTATGTGTAGGGAACACAGATCAATAGAATAGAAGGTAAGAGGGAGCAACACTATTGGTGGATCACAACTTATCGCTATGTGATAGGGAACACAGTCAATATAAAGAAGGTAGAGGACACATTACTTGGGGTGTATCAAAATTAATCGCTATGTGTAGGGAACACCAGATCAATAGTAAGAAGGTAGAGGAGATCACATACTGGGTGGGGATCAACATTTTCGCTATGTGTAGGGACACAGTTATCAATAGTAAGAAGGTAAGAGGAGCCACTATTGGGTGGATCACAATTGTATCGCATGGTCGGGAACACAGTTCAATAGATATAAGAAGGTAAGGAGCACACTACTTGGGAGTGGGATCACAATTTATCAGCTTGTGGAGGGAAACACAGTATCAATAGTTAAGACGGTAAGAGGTAGTCACACTACTGTGGGTGGATCACAATTTATCGCTATGTGTAGGGAACCGATCAATAGTAAAGAAGGTAATAGGAAAGCACAACTACTGGGTGGATCACAATTTATCGCTATGTGTAGGGAACAGAGATCATAGTAAGAACGGTAAGAGGAGCACACTACTTGGGTGTATCACATCTTAATCGTTATGTGGAGGGACACAGATCACATAGTGTAAAGAAGGGTAAAGGAGCACACTATTGGGTGCGATCACAATTTATCGCTATGTGTAGGGAACACAGATCAATAGTAAAGAGGTAAGCAGGAGCACACTACTTGGGTGGATCAAAATTTTATCGCTATGTGTAGGGAACACAGATTTTCAATAGTAAGAAGTAGGTAGAGGAGCACACTACTTGGGTGTGTATCACAATTTATCGACTATGTGTAGGGAACACGCAGATCAATAGTTAAAGAAGGTAAGAGGAGCACATACTTGGGTTGTGATCCAATTATCGCTATTGGTATGGAAACAAGATCAATTAGTAAAGAAGGTAAGCGGAGGAGCACCCTACTGGGTGGATCACATTTATCGCATATGTGTAGGGAACACAGATCAATAGAAAGAGTAAGGGAGCACACTATTGGGGGATCACAATTTATCGCTATGTGTAGGAGACCACAGATCAATAGTAAAAGGTAAAGGACACACTACTTGGGGGATCCACAATTTATCGCTATGTGTAGGAACCACGATCATAGGGTAAAGAAGGTAAGAGGAGCACACTACTTGGGTGGATCACAATTTATCGTTGTGTACGGGAACACAGATCAATAGTAAAGAAGGTAAGAGGAGCACACTAATTGGGTGGATCACAATTTATCGGCTATGTGTTAGTGAACACAGATCAATATATTAAGAAGGTGATAGAGGAAGCAACACTACTGTGGTTGTATCACAATTTTATCGCTATGTGTATCGAAACGCAGATCCATAATTAAAGAAGGTAAGAGGAGCACCATACTTGGGGTGTCACAATTTATCGCTATGTGTAGGGGACACGATTCAATAGTAAAGAAGGATAGAGGAGCAATACTTGGGGTGGATCACCATTTATTCGCTATTGTGTAGGGACACAGATCAAGTTAAAGAAGGTAGAGGAAGCACACTATTGGGGTGGATCACAATTTATCCGCTATGTGTAGGGGACACCAGATCATAGTAAAGAAGGTACGAGGAGACACTACTTGGTGGATCACAATTTTATCGCTATTTGTAGGGGGAACACGTTCATATAGTAAGAAGGTGAAGAGGAGGCACACTACTTGGGTGGATCACAATGTATCGACTATGTGTAGGAACACAGATCAATAGTAAGAGGTAAGAGGAGCACATACTTGGGGGGATAACAATTTATCGCTATGTGTAGGGAACACAGAATCAATAGTAAAGAAGGGTACACGAGGAGCACAATACTTGGTGGATACAAAAATTTTTTCGGGCTATGTGGTAGGGAACACAATCAATAGTAAAGAAAGGTAAGAGGAGCACACTACTTGGTGTGATCACAATTACTCGCTATGTTAGGACACGCAGATCAATATTAAAGAAGGTAATGAGAGCACACACTACTTGGGTGGATCACAATTTTTATCGCTATGTGAGGGACATCAGATCAATAAGGTAAAGAGGTAAGATGAGCACCCATACTTTGGGTGTATCACAATTATCTGCTATGTTGTAGGGAACACAGATCAATATAAAGAAGTAAAGGAGCACACTACCTTTGGGTTGATCACAAGAAATTTATTCGCTATGTGTAGGGAACACAGTCAATAGTAAGACGAAGGTAAGAGGACACCACTACTTGGATGGATTCACAATTTATCGCTATGTGTGGAACACAGATCAATAGTAAAGAAGGTAAGAGAGCACACTACTGGGTGGATACACATTTACTCGTATGTGTAGGGACACAGATCAATAGTAAAAGAAGGTAAGAGGCAGCACCTACTTGGGTGAGATCCCAATTATACGACTTATGTGTAGGGAAAACACAGTACAATAGGTAACAAAGTAAGAGGAGCACATACTTGGAGTGATCACAATTTATCGCTATGTGTAGTGGAACGACAGGATTCAATAGTAAAGAAGGTAGAAGGATCACCACTACCTGGGTGTATCACAATTATATCGACTATGTGTAGTGGAACCCAGATTCAATAGTAAGAAGGTAAGAGGAGCAGCACCTACTTGGGTGGATCCAATTTATCGCTATGTGTTAGGTGAACACAGATTCAATAGTAAAGAAGGTAAGAGGGAGCACACTACTTGGGTGATCACAATTTTATCGCTATGTGTAGGGAACGCACGAGATCAATATATGAAGGTAAGAGAGCACACTACTGGGTGGATCACAATTTATCGCTAATGAAAATGTAGGGAACAAGATCAATAGTTAAGAAGGTAATAGAGGACGCACACTACTTTGGTGGATCACAATTTATCGCTATGTTAGGTAACAAAGCAGATAAATAGTAAAAGAAGGTAAGAGGAGCACACTACTTGGGTGGATCACAATTTACTCGCTATGTGTGGAAACAGATCAAAGTAAAGAGTAAGAGGAAGCACATCTACTTGGGGATCCACAATTTATCAGCTATGTGTAGGGAACACAGATCAATATTAAGAAGGTAGAACAATAAACTTAATGTGTGTATTAAGGAGAAACTACGGGATCAATTTAATCGCTATTGTAGGGAACACAGTTCAATAGTAAAGAAGGTAAAAGCGGACACACACTTGGGAGTCTCACAATTTATCGCTATGTGTAGGTGAAACACAGATCAATATAACGAAGGTAAAGGAGCACACTACTTGGGTGGATCCAATTAATCGCTATGTGTAGGGAACACGATCAATAGTAAGAAGGGGTAGAGGAACACCTACTTGGGTGATCACAATTTATCGACTATGTGTAGGGAACACAATTCAATAGTAAGAAGGTAAGAGAGCCACACTACTTGGGTGGATCACAATTTATCGCTATGTGTAGGAAACAGTTCAATAGTACAGAATGTAAGAGGAGCACACTACTTTGGGTGATCACAATTTATCGCTATGTGTAGGGAAAACAGGATCAAGAGTAAAGAAGGTAAGAGGAGCACACTACTTGGGTGGATCAACAATGTATCGTTAGGTAGGGAACACAGTTTCAATAGTTAAAGAAAGGTAAAGGAGGAGCAACACACTTGGGGGATCACAATTTATCGCTATGTGTAGGGAACAAAGATCAATAGTAAAGAAGGTTAAGAGGAGAACACGACTGGGGTTTTTGTATCACAATTTATCGCGGTGTGTAGGGAACACGATCCAATAGTATAGATGTAAGAGGAGCACACTACTGGGTGTATCACATGTATCGTGTTTGTAGGGAACACAGATTCAATAGTAAATGAAGGTAAGAGGAGACACTACTTGGGTGGATCACAATTTCCGCTATGTTGTATGGACACAACAGTCTCAATAGTGAAAGAAGGTAAGAGGAGCACACACTTGGGGGGAACAATTTATCGCCTATGTGTAGGGATGGAACCACAGTTCAATAGTTAAAGAAGGTTAAGAGGAGCACACTACTTGGGTGGATAACAATTTATCGCTATGTGTAGGGAACCACAGTCATAGTAAAGAAGGTAAGAGGAGCACCACTAACTTGGGTGGATCACAATTTATCGCTATGTGTAGGTGAAACAGTTCAAAGTAAAAGAAGGTACGAGGAGCAACTACTTGGGTGTTGTATCACAATTATCGCTATGTGTAGGGAACACAGATCAATAGTGAAAGAAGGTGGTAAGAGGAGCACAGACTTGGGTGGAATACACAAATTTATCGCTATTTGTAGGGAACACAGATCAATAGTAAAAGAAGGTAAGAGGAGCCACACTACTTGGGTGTATCACAATTTATGCTAGTGTAGGGAACACAGTTCAATAGTAAGATAGAAGGGAAGAGGAGCACCAACTACTTGGGTGGATCCACAATTTATCGCTTTGTGTGTAGGGGAACACAGATCAATAGTAAAGAAGGAAGGGAGCACACTACTGGGTTGTATCACAATTTATCGCTATGTGTAGCGGAACACAGTGAGTTTCAATAGTAAAGAAGGTAAGAGGAGCACACTACTGGGTGTATAACAATTATCGCATGTGTAGGGAACACAGTTCAATAGTATAGACGGTAAGAGAGAGCACACTACTTGGGTGGATCACAATTATCGCTGTTGTGTAGGGAACACAGATAATAGTAAAGAAGTAAGAGGAGCACAAACTACTTGGGTGGATCACAATTTATCGCTGGTGTAGGAACACAGATCAATAGTCACCCCCCAACCCCCCCGAACAAGGTAAGAGGAGCACCCTACTGGGTGGATCAAAGTTATCGCTATGTGTAGGAACACGTTCAATAGTAAAGAAGGTAAGAGGAGACAATAATTGGGTGGATCACAATTATCGGCTATGTGTAGGGAAACACAGTTCAATAGTAAAGAAGGGTAAGAGGAGCACACTATTGGTGATTCACAATTTATCGCTGTGTGTAGGGAACACAGATCAATATTAAAGAAGGTTTAAGAGGAGCACACTACTTGGGTGGATCCACAATTTATCGCTATGTGTAGGGAACACATATCAAATAGTAAGAGAGGTAAGAGGAGCACACTAATTGGGTGTATACAATTAGCGCTATGTGTAGGGAAACACAGTCATAGTAAAGAAGGTAAGAGGAGCACCACGACTTGGGTGATCCACAATTTATCGCTATGTGTAGGGAAACAGATCAATAGTAACGAAGGTGGGAAGAGGAGCAACACTACTTGGGGTACACAATTTATACGCATGTGTAGGGAACACAGTTCAATAGTTAAAGAAGGGGTAAGAGGAGCACATTACTTGGGTGGATTCACAATTATCGCGTGTGTAGGGAACACAGATCAATAGTAAAAAGAAGGTAAGAGGAAGCACACTACTTGGGTGTGATCACAATTTATCGCTATGTGTAGGGAACACAGTTCAATAGTAAGAAGGTAAGAGGAGCACATACTTGGGGGTGGATCCACCAATTTACGCTATGTGTAGGGAAAACAAAGATCATAGTATAGAGGTAAGAGAGCACACTCTTGGGTGGATCACAATCTACGCTAGTGTAGGGAACAAGATCAATAGTAAAGAAGGAAGAGGAGCACATACGGGTGGATCACAATTTATCGCTATGTGTAGGGGAAAACACAGTTCAATAGTAAAGAAGGTAAGAGGAGCAACATTGGGGGATCCAAGTTATTAGCTATGTGTAGGGAAACCAGTTTCAATAGTATAGAAGGAGAGGAAGCACACTAATTGGGTGTATCACAATTTATCGCTATGTGTAGGGACACAGATCAATAGTAAAGAAGTTAAAGCAGGAGCACACTACTGGTGTATCACATTTAGCGCTATGTGTAGGAAAACAGATCAATAAGTATAGAGGTAAGAGGAGCCAACACTACTGGGGTGGATCCAATTCTCGCTATTGGTACGGAACACAAAAATCAATGTAAGAAGGTAAGAGGAGCACACTACTTGGGTGGATCACAAATTTATCGCTCTGTGTACGGACACAATAATAGTAAAGAAGGTAAGAGGAGCAAACTACTTGGGGTGGGATCACAATTTATCGTATTGTAGGGAACACAATTTCAATAGTAAAGAAGTTTAAGAGGAGCACACTACTTGGGGGGACACAATTTATCGCTATGTGTAGGGAACACATATCAATAGTAAAGAGGTAAAGAGGAGCACCACTACTTGGTGGATCACCTACACAATTTATCGTATGTGTAGGGAACACAGATCAATAGAACGAAGGTAAGAGGAGCCACACTACTTGGGTGGATTCACATTATCGCTATGTGTAGGGAACACCGATCAATAGTAAAGAAGGTAAGAGGAGCACAATACTTGGGTGGATCACAAATTTATCGCTATGTGTACGGAACACCAAATCAAATAGTAAAGAAGGGTGGTAAGAGGAGCACATACTTGGGTGGAGCACATTTATCGCTATGTGTAGGGAACACAGACAATAGTAAAGAAGGTAAGAGAGCACATACTTGGGTGGATCACAATTTATCGTATGGTAGGGAACACAGATCAATAGTAAAGAAGGCTAAGAGGAAGCACACTACTTGGGGTGGATCACAAATTAGCGTATGTGTAGGGAAACAGATCAATAGTAAGAAGGTAAGAGGAGCAGCATACTTGGGTGGATCACAATTTATCGCTATGTGTCGGGAACCACAGATTCAATGTAAAGAAGGTACGGTAAGAGGAGCACACTCTGGGTGCGATAACAATTTATTCGCTATGTGTAGGAACACAGTTCAATAGTAAAGAAGTAAGGGAGCACACGACTTGGGTGGATCACCAATTTATCGCTGTGTGTAGGGAACACAAATCCATAGATAAAGAAGGTAAGAGGCGCACACACTTGGGTGGATCACAATTTATCGCTATGGTAGGGAACACAGACAATAGTAAGAAGGTTAAGAGGAGCGGACTACTGGTGTATCACAATTTATCGCTATGTTAGGAACACAGATTCAATAGTAAAGAAGGTAAGAGGAGCCACTACGTGGTGGATCACAATTTATCGCTATGTGTATGGGAAACAAGTATCCCAATAGTAAAGAAGGTAGGGAGCACACTACCTGGGTGGGATCCAATTATCGCATGTGTAGGGGAACACAGATCAATAGTAAAGAAGGTAAGAGGGGACAACTTGGGTGGATCACAATTTTATCGCTATGTGTAGGGAACACAGTTCAATAGTAAAGAAGGTAAGGGAGAGCACATACTTGGGTGGATCACAATTATCGCAATGTTAGGGAACACAGATCAATAGTAAAAGAAGGAAGAGGAGCACACTACTTGGGTGGGATCACAATTATCGTGTGTTGTAGGGAACAAGATCAATTAGTAAAGAAGGTAAGAGGAGCACACTACTTGGGTTGGTGGATCACCAATTATCGCTGTGTGTAGGACAACAAATCAAATTAGTTTAAAGAAGGTTAGAGGAGAACACTCATTGGGTTTGGATCACACTTATCGCTATGTGTAGGGAACACAAATCAATAGTAAAGAAAGTTAGAGGAAGCACACTACTTGGGTGGATGCACAATTTATCGCTATGGTAGGGAACACAGATCAATAGTATAGAAGGTAGAGTGAGGCACACTTACTTGGGGGATCACAATTTTATCGCTATGTGAGGGCACAACAGTTCATAGTAAAGAGGGTAAGAGGAGCACACTACTTGGGTGGATCACAATTTATCCTATGGGTAGGGGAACACAGATAAAGTGTAGTAAAGGAAGGTAAGAGGAGCACACTACTTGGTGGATCACCAATTATCGATATGGGTAAGGGAACACAAATCAATAGTAAAGGAAGGTAAGAGGAGCACACTACTTGGGTGGATCACAATTTATCGCTATGTGTAGGGAACACAGTTCAATAGGTAGTAAGAAGGTAAGAGGAGCAAACTCTTGGGTGGTCACAATTTATCGCTATGTTAGGGAACACAGAGCAATAGTAAAGAAGGTAAGAGGAGCACACTACTTGGGTGGATCACAATTTACGCTATGTGTAGGGAACACAGATCCATAGTTAAAGAAGGTAGAGGAGAACAATTTAACTTGGGTGGATCACAATATCGCTATGGTAGGGAACACAGATCACTAGGAAGAAGGTAAGAGTGAGCACACTACGTGGGTGCGATCACAATTATCGCTATTGTGTAGGGAACAACATGCATTCAATAGTTAAAGAAGGTAAGAGGAGCACCACGCTTGGTGGCTCACAATTTATTGCTATGTGTAGGGAATCACGATCAATAGTAAAGGAAGGTATTAAGAGGAGCACATACTTGGTGGATCACAATTATCGCTATTGTAGGGAACACAGATCAATCGTTAAAGAAGGTGTAAGCAGGAGCCCAATAATTGGGTGTATCACAATTTATCGCTATGAGGTAAGCGGAACGCAGATCAATAGTTAAAGAAGGTAAAGAGGAGCACAAATTGGGTTGTGGATCACAATTATCGCTAGGTGTAGGGAACACAGTTAGTTCAATAGTTAATAGAAGGTAGAGAGCACACTACTTGGGTGGCTCACAATTTATCCTAGTTTAGGGAACACAGATCAATCGTAAGAAGGTAATAAGAGGAGCACACTTACTTGGTTGGATCACAATTTTCGCTAGTGTGGGAAACACAGATAATAGTATAGAGGTAAGAGGGAGACACAATATTGGGTGGATCACAATTTAGCGCTATGTGTACGGAACACAGATCAATAGTAAAGAAGTAAGAGGAGAACACTACTGGGTGGATCACAATTATCGCTATGTGTAGGGAACCACAGTCAAGAGTAAAGAAGGTAAGAGGAGCCCACTAATTGGGTGGATCACAATTATAGTATGTGTAGGGAACACAGTTCAATAGTAAACGAAGGGAAGAGAGCACCACTTACTTGGGTGTTTTGTTATCCACAATTTTCGCTCTGTGTAGGGAAACGCAGATCAATAGTTAAAGGAGGTAAGCGGAGCACCACTACTTGGGTGGATCCCTCACAATTTACGCATGTGAGGGAACACAGTTCAATAGTAAAGAAGGTAAGAGGAGCACACACTTGGGTGGATCACAATTTACGCTATGTGTAGGGGAAACAAGATCAATATTAAAGAAGGTAAGAGGAGCACACTAATTGTGGATCACAATTTCTCGCTATGTGTAGGAACACAAGATCAATAGTAAAAGAAGGGTAAGAGGCGCACACTCTGGGGTGGATCACAATATCGCTATGTGTTAGGGCCACACAGTTCATAGTAAAGAGAGTAGAGGAGCACACTACTTGGGTGGATCACAATTTATCGCTATGTGTAGGAACACAGACAATAGTAAAGAAGGTAAGAGGAGAACACTACTGGAGTAATCACATTATCGCTAGGTGTAGGGAACCACAGATCACTAGTTAAAGGAAGGTAAGGGAGCAACTACTTGGGTGGATCACAATTATTGCTATGTGTAGGGGACCACAGATCAATCGTAAAAGCAGGTAAGAGGAGCCACTACTTGGGTGGGAATCACAATTTTCGCTATGTGTAGGGAACACAAATCAACTAGTAAAGAAGGTAGAGAGCACACTACTTGGGTGGATCACAATTTTATCGGCTTATTGTGAAGGGACACAGATCAATAGTAGAAGTAAGAGGAGGCACACTACTTGGGTGGAGTCACAATTTATTGCTATGTGTAGGGAACACAGATCACTAGTAAAGAAGGTAAGAGGAGCACACTACTTGGGTGGAGTCACAAAGTTACGCTATGGGTAGGGGAACACAGGATCCATAGTAAAAGAGGTAAGAGGAGGCACACTACTTGGGTGGATCACAATTTATCGCTATGGTGTAGGGAACCAAGATCAATAGTAAAGAAGGTAAGAGGAGCACACTACTGGGGGGATCAAATTATCGATATGTGTAGGGAACACAGATCAAAGTAAAGAGGTAAGAGGAGCACACTACTGGGTGGATTCAACAATTTATCGCTATGTTGTAGGGGAACACAGATCAATAGAGTAAAGAGGTAAGAGGAGCACACGACTTGGGTTGGGATCCCCAATTTATCGCTAGGTGTAGGGAACACAGAGCAATAGTAAAGAAGGTAAGAGGAGCACACTACTTGGGTGGATACATTTATCGCTATGGTAGGGAACAAAGATCAATAGAAAGAAGGTAGAGGAGACACTACTTGGGGGGATCACAATTTATAGCATGTGTAGGGAACCACAGTCAATATAAAGAAGTAAGAGGAGGAACCACTACTTGGGTGGACACAATTTATCGCTATGTGTTAGAGGAACACAGATCAATAGTTAGAGGTTAAGAGGAGCCCATACTGGGGTGGATCACAATTTATCGCTATGTGTAGGGAACACGATCAATAGTTAAGAAGGTAAGGGAGCACACTATTGGGTGGAATCACAATTTATCGCATGTGTAGGGAACACAGATCAATAGTAAAGAAGGTAAGAGGGCACACTACTGGGGTGGATCACAATTTATAGCTATGTGTAGGGAAACACAAATCAATAGTAAAGAAGGTAGAGGAGCCACTACTTGGGTGGATCACAATTATCGATGTGTAGGGAACACAGATCAATAGTAAAGAAGGTAAGAGGAGCACACTAATGGGTGGATCACAAATTTATCGCTATGTGTCGGGAACCAAGTTCAATAGTAAAGAAGGTAAGAGGAGCACACTACCTTGGAGATCACAATTTATCGCTATGTGTAGGAAACACAGATCAATAGTAAAGAAGGTAAGAGGGGGAGCACACTACTGGGTGGATCACCATTATCGCTATGTGAGGAAAAACAAGATCAATAGTAAAGAAGGTAAGAGGAGCACACTATTGGGTGCTGGGATCACAATTTATCGCTATGTGTAGGGAACACAGATCAATAGTAAAGAAGGTAGAGGAGCCCACTACTGGTGGATCACATGTATCGAATGTGTAGGGGGAACCACAAGATCAATAGGGAAAGAAGGTAAGAGGAGCACACTACTTGGGAGTATCACAAGGTAAGTTGTATGTGCACAGAGATTTATTTCTGCGCACACCAGCACGGTGTAGGCAATATTGACGCCAAGCAGTTTGGAAGCTCTCAGTTTCCCTAACAAAACGTAAACCTACATAAATGGGGCATTTTCGTTGTTTCACGTATATGGTCTACCAAAAAAATCAAGAAACCGTCAGGCTAGTGGAAGTGTGTACAATGGGTGCAAGAGACCATTTTACCTGCCATGTTTCTCTCCAGCGTTGGTAAGTCAATCATGTTCCTCTGTAATGTGTAAAGAAAAATCTGACCAACACCCAGTTGTAGAAAACTTCCTGAAAAAGGAAAAGAAAAACAATTCATGTAAACCTTCCTTATACCAAAAGAAAAAATCAGGTTCAAGCTTAAAGGGCATGTCCACCCCAAAACTAAATTTCACCCTTACTGGTCAAGTAGTTTAAAACAATCCTTACCTTACCTTCCTGCTTATTTTAAAATAGTTCCCCCTGACTGTGCTGTGCCCCTCCAAAGTCCAGGAAACTGCGTGTAGGACAGTGTTGTGATCATGCTGTTCCTGAGACTTCCTCACCTCATCAAGGTGAGCCATGCTCAGTGCAGCCCTCCCTGCCTCTCAGCCAAATCACGGACCGCAGCTGCCGGTCCCGGCCCCCTGCTTGCAATTCCATGCTAAGCCAGAGGCCGAACACTGCTTGCGGAGGCGAGAGGCAGGTAAGTAAGAATCGGCGGGGGGACTTCTAACATTATATAATGCGGTTGGGGCTGGGGGAGCGGCCCTACCACATATCAAAATTTTAAATTTCGGGTGGACATGCCCTTAATTCCTTTTTACCTACTGTGACATTTTACTGGCCAATCACAGGCTTCACTGCTTTATAAAAGTACATTCTCTAGAGCAAAATAAAAATGTGCCACCTGTCAAAATCATATTGGCCAGAGGGAGATTCCAAGCTAACCAAGATTGATTCACCAATGTGTGATTGTAGGTTGAATTAGTTTGTAGTAAACCATTACAAACACCAGATGCAGTGGGGCAGGGCCATTTTAGGCATAAGCAACCTTGGCCAAAGGGGCTTATGGCGCCTATGTTAAACCAGGGCACCCAGTGTTCTCCTGGCATCTCCTGCAGCTTTACTTGCTGTGCTTAGATCTGGCTCTCCTTGTTCTGCTGCTGTAATTTGTAACTATATATAGTAACAGAGCCTGAATTCAGCTACACCTCTACTTGGATACAATGTTACAAATGAAATGAAGGTGAAGGAGGGGGGGAGATGAGCTCAGCAATAGTATGAGGAGAACAGTTCTAAAAATGGCAGGTAAAAGATGCTGCAGGAAGTTATAAACAGTGACCTGTGACTAGCAAGCCATGAGATCCCGACCCTGCCTCTTTCTTCCATCCAACTCTCCAATAGAACTTAGAGGGTGGGAGGACAGTGAAACAATTCATGGAGGGAACATGGAAAGAGGTTACATACTGTATATCATGTTCAATGCTGGGTACATACCTGTAATCATGTCAATGATGGGGTAATTACTGTGATATCGTGTCAATGCAGGTACATACTGTTTATATCATTGTCATGCAGGGTACATACTGTATATCATGTCATGCTGGTACATTACTGTAGATAGTGTCAATGGTTGGTAAATATGTATAATCATGTCATGCTGGTACATACTGTATATCATGTCAATATTGGCTGGGGGGGGGTGGGGGGTGGGGGGGGGGGGGGGGGGGGGGGGTGGTGGGTGGGGTGGGGGGGGGGGGGGGGGGGGGGGGGGGGAGGAGGTTTGTTTTTTTTGTTTTTTTTTTGTTTTTTTCTTTTTTTTTGTTAATTACAACTGTATATCATGTCAATGGTACATAATGAATCATGTCAATGCAGGTACATACTGATATAGTTGTCAATGCTGTGAGTACATTTACTGTATATCATGTCAATGCAGGTACATACGGTAGATAGTTGTCTGTCAATGCTGGTACATACTGTATTACCTGTAATGCTGGACATTACGTATATCCTGTTCAATTGGCTGACATTACTGTATATCAGGTCAATTGCAGGTAAATTACTGTATATCATGTCAATGCTGGTCGTACATACTGTTATATCGTGTCAATTGAGGTCATTAGTATATCGGCAATGCAGGTACATTATGTATATCTGTCAAGCAGGTACATACTGTATATCGATGTCAATGCGTCGGGACATATGTATATCATGTCAATGCTCGGTACATACTGTATATCGTGTCAATGCAGGTACATATGTATAGCGTGTCAATGCGGTTACATACTGTAATCAGGTTCAATGCGGTACATACTGTATACCATGTCAATGCAGGTACATACTGTATATCATGCAAGCAGGTGGGACAACTGTATATCGTTGTCAATGCTGGTATTTGGTACAAATGTATATCCTGTCAATGCAGGTACATACTGTATATCATGTCAATGCTGCAGCTGAAAGGGTGTAAAGGTAATAATATGCTGGCAATGATAGTGTAATGCAAACTCTGGAAAAGGGCTGGCAATCAGGTTGTTAATGGCAATACTCTGGGAAAGTGCTGGCAGCTGGAAGGGTGTTAAGTATACTGTGTGGCACTGAAAGTGTTAATGGCAAGTACTCTGGGAAAGTGCTGGCACTGGAAGGGTTAAGGGAAATACTCTGGGAAAGTGCTGGGTGCTGAAGGGTTAATGTCAATACTCTGGGAAAGTGTGGCCACTGAAGTGTTAATGGGCAATACTCTGGGAAAGTGCTGGTGCGAAAGGGTTAATGTCAATACTCTGGGAAAAGTGCTGCCACTGAAAGTGTTAATAGGTAAGTATGTTGGCACGAAGGGTTAATGGTCATCCTTGCTTGCGATGATGAAAGTGTCAATGCAATGATACGGGAAGGAATGCTGGCACCTGAAGGGTGAATGGGCAATACTCTGGGAAAGTTGCTTCCTGAAAGTGGTTAATAGAGTAAGTATGTCGGCATTAAAGGGTTAATGGTCATACTCTGTTGGCGCTGAAAGTGTCAGTGGCAATACTCTGGGGGCAGGGACTGGCTGGCACGAAGGGTTAATGGCAATACTCTGGAAAGTTCTGGCACTGAAAATTATTAATGCCAATGAATCTTGAAAAATCTGCTGGCACTTGAAAGAGGTACACATATCAGATCTCACAAAGTCCCTGTTCTGCCCTACCCGGCCTGGAAACAATTTTCTGGGGAGAAACACTGGTGCCACCTACCGAACGCACGGAGCTTAGCCTGCTCTTGCCAGTGATTCATTGGTGGCAAGTGTGCTGCATACGCACAAACGTATGATGTATACACATCCGCCTCACCTGGTACAGGTGTCCCAACTACCAATTAGTAATGGATGTATTACACCACGCCTCACTAGGTACAAGGTACCACTACCAATTAGTAATGTATGTACACACACCCGCCTCACCTGGTACAGCGTGTACCAATACCATAGTAATTATGTAACACACCGGCCTCACCTGGTACAGCGGTACCACCTACAATTAGTAATGTATTACACACACCCGCCTCACCTGGTACAGCGCTGTACCACTTACCAAGTAAAGGTATGTTACACACACCGCCTCACCTGCGTACAGAGTTGTCCACTTACCAATTAGAATGATGTACAACACCGCCAAACCTGGTACAGCGTGTACCACTTACCAATTAGTATAATGAGGTACAACACACCCGCCTCACATGGTACAGCGGGTGGTGTAACCACTACCAATAGTAATGTATGTACACACACCCGCATCACCTGGTACAGCGTTGTACCACTTACCAAGTAGTAATGTATGTACACCACACCCGCCCTCACTGGTAAAGCGTGTACCACTTACCAATTAGTAATGTATGTACACACAACCGCTCACCTGGTACAGCGGGTACACTACCAATTAGTAATGTATGTAATACCACCCGCCCTCACCTGGTACAGCGTGTACCACTTACCAATAGTAATGTATGTACACACACCCGCCTCACCTGGTACAGCGGTTGTTACCACTTACCAATAGTAATGGATGTATACACACCCGCCTCACCTGGTACAGCGTGTACCACTTACCAATTAGTAATGTATGTATACACACCCGCCCCCCTGGTACAGCGTTGTAACACTTACCAAGTAGTCATGTATGTACAAAACCCGCCTCACCTGGTACAGCGTTCTGTACCACTTACCCAATAGTAATGTATGTATTACACACCGCCTCACATGGGTACAGCGTGTACCACTTACCAATAGTTAAGTATGTACTTA
>JAACNH010004760.1:0-22841 GCA_019447015.1 Hymenochirus boettgeri | reverse complement strand
ACTTCTTCCTGGATCTTCCAGGTAGCAGTACCAGTCACAGCCACGGTGACTGGTACTGCCATCTCAATGCATGCCATCTCAATGCATGTACCAAATCATAAAAGATTTCCTGAAAGCTTTCAAGAGGAGGCTGTAACCTTTCAAAAAGGGTAAAACGAGATCAAACTGATTATCTTGGGGTTTGGAGGGGGTGCAGGACCTAAGATCAATTGTGTATGGAATGTGAACATTACATAAATAATACTTTTTAGTGTTGCCATAGTTTGAAAATCCAGTTTGAAGCCTTCCTAGTGAATTTATTATAGGCAATGTGGTATTAGAATATAGCGTGATCAGTTCACCTAATCCTCTCAGTTTTCCTACCTAAAAAATGTTTCCAACCTATTAATATTACTGTAGATTGCTGTGATCCCTACTAATCACTACAGTGTTTATATATGCGTGGTGGCCTGCTTTACAATGGGAGCATCAGTGGAATATATCTTATAAAAATCATATGCTAATAGCTGGACTGATTTTTATATAAATATATAACCTGCTGCTCTCCTTACATTTGCTGTACCCTTTCCCCTAACCAGCATCTTGTCCCATTAAGCCCTGCAATAAAGAATTAATGAATGCACACCAGATTTTAACTTAAATGGGGAGCCTCCTCTCAGCGGTTGCTTTGAAATCCTCCTGTAAGCCGTTGTAGCCCAGACTAAGCAGACCACCGATGTCAGCAGACCACCAATGTAGCCAGTAGTTTTGGCTTCAAACTGTGGCAACTGCGTCCTTGTGGTTTTATATGATCAGGGAACACCTCTTATATTATCCCATATATATTTATAAGTATCCATGACCAGGGTATGGGATATTAAAGTAAAGTCTAAAGTCTGAACAAATCCAATCTGAACAAAATGGCAATGCCATATAGTCATTTTTGGTATAAAAGATCATCATAGCATTCAATGTGGCACAGGAGGATAGATATAAGCATTGAGTCCAAATGGATCCGCCAAGGGTACCGAAAAACTTGCATATAAAATTAAGATGTATTATTTAACAGCTAGATGTTACGCTTTTTTTTTAAATATTCTCAAATGTGCAGTTGACGAAATCTTTTAAAGGCCCCACGACTATAATAAAGAAAAAGAAAAAAATATAATTTACTATTATTGTATACAACTACAATTAAAGATAAAAAGCTAATTATAATTTAGATAACCATGCTCATACTCACAGATCATCCAGGCAATCTGCTGGCTGCTTTAACCTGTGGCCCCTCAAGCAGTAGTCTAGAATTTTTCATGGTTCTGGACACCAGGATAGGAGTCATTCCTCTTGTTGATATTTCCCACATTGTAACCCCAAAAGCCCACTGAAATAAAAAGAGTACAGTAGGATGATTTGTCAGAACATAATAAATCCTTTCATAGTGAAGATCAAATCCATTGACTATGAATAGTCAATTGGCTTCAAAAGGATATTGTTATGGGAATGTTATGAAACATAATAGGCGTGTTATGTAAGAGGTTACACAGGCTTAACAAAGACCCCACTCTCTCCCCTAGGAAAACATACAAATAACGGTGCTTCAAAATGTGTTAGAAACTCGCCTCGCCTATTCAGTTAAAAACACGTTAGATTTTTCTAATAATTTTAATAAGCTGATTTTACAGATTGCTACATTTCTGTTGCTTTGGAAGGAATGTACAAACAATTTTTCTTATAGATTTAATTTAAAGAAGTGCATCACACAGGGAAAAGTTAATTCCTTTTAAAAAAAATCACATGTTTCCTAATAACTAAAAAAGTTTCAAACATGTAAATATGGGAGATCCAATACTCACTTTAAATGTGATCAATTGCTGATCATAGAGTTGGAGGTAGGGTTGAGCATCCCACCACTATTCTTCCTCCTAAGACAAATGCTCAATACTGGTAAAAAAAACACACCACAAAGATTTGTAGCTGTCTGTGTGCTGTCGGTCTCTTCTTCTACTTAGAGATACAAGAGACAGTCACAAGGGCTTGTGGTGAAACATTATAACCGAGTTCTATGAGAGAAACATGAGGTAGTAATACCATTTCTACCTTTCCACATACACAAATAACATCGCATTGATTTAAAAGCGAGTATTGTGGTCCTTTAAGGGTGCTTTAAGGCAGCCTTTCTATATGAAGGAAAGCAATGTACAACAGCCTGTCTTCTTCACATAAACATTACCACATCATCTTGACCGTGTAGATGCGATCGGCTAGGACTTCAACTGCAATCCACTCACGGCATTTTAGCACATTCGCCCCCTGACGATAATAGTCTCCACTGTAAAATTTTCTTAGATAGACCAAATCAGCCACACAAACAGTCATGTCATTTCTCAGCCTACAAAGACAGAATCATAGCACATAGAACATTAAGGCTACATAGATCTACCATACTATATTTACTTGGGTATAAGCCGAGAATTCAGGCTTAAAATTTGCCTGAAAACTAACGAAAGTCGTAATTTAGATCCAAATGCTGCAATTCTGTAACCAGTAGGTTGCACTGTGGTAAAAAAAAAAAATTACCTGCATAGAAAGTTACAGGAGTTGATCTGCTTCCTTTAGTGCTGGCTTCTGGACTCACTCGGCACTGTCATGCCTCTCTGGATGCTATAAATCTGATGGGTCTTCTCAGTTTGGGGCAAAAAATGGCTGCCAAGTTCAGTGCAATTGACCAGCTTGAAACTACAAACTCTCAGGTAAACATTTTAAACTATTGCGGTCAAGAGAGCCCTTTAATATATGGGGGCCAGACATGGCCTTACTATATGGGGGCCAGAAGTGGCCTTACTATATGGGGGCCAGAGTGCCCTTATATATCAGGAGGGTCAGAGTGCATTTACATATGGGGTCAGAGTGACTATATGGGGGTCACGTAGAAACTGTAACTGATTGGGAGCTTAATTAAAAGGTTATTGAACCTTGCCTCTCCACAGTAGAAAACAAAATCACCAAAGCATGCTGGGAGTTGTAGTTCCCAAAACATCTGGAATGCCCAGAAATTGGGGGTTTCTGGTACTGGATTTGGCGATTACTGTATGGTACTACGTATGGGAATCTGCTGTCCATTTAAAGGGCACTTAAGCCACAAAACAATACTGAATCAGAAGGCCGTAGTAGTCATAATATCAAAAAAATTCAGCTTTTACATATGTTGACACATGACACCTGCTCCCCTACATGGCACTACAGGTACTCTCATGGTGCTGTGTAAGATTTGAATCAACTAACTGTCTGCTCATGGCTTTTTCTGCATTGTTCTGTTTTGCAGATCAGTAGTTGAGCTGTTAGCATGATTTGCTTGTGGATGTTTACAGCATTAAAATAAATGTCTCAAATACAAAGTCTTAAATAAAACTGCTAAATTCTAATTCCCGCCTCTTCCTTCTATACAAGGAACAGTTATTAAATGGATTACTGCATAGCCTGCAGGCTTATTTATAAAGGGCATTAAAAAAAAACAAAATGTATTTATATATAATATATATTATTTATTCATGGAAAGGTAGGAATTCAGTCTTGTCTGTTACACTGTTGGTTTTGAACTTCTGACATTATCCCCACACATGTGCATAGTGCATGTGCATAGCAGAGGGCACCCAGGCTGTTGTGTGTGAACTGTGCATGTAGGAGAGGTAACTCATGCACTTGGCAATAAGCGGTTACATTTAAAAGGGACACCGCTTTGCCTAAAGTAAGAAAGCCCAAATTTAACTTGCTTTTTTTTAAATGTAGTTTATGTGTGATAAAAAACACTCCCAGCGAGTACAGCAAACATGACAGTTACAGTACATGACTGGAAAAAGCATTGATAAGTATTTAACTCACATGAGTTTCGACAGCTAAATCTCTATGAAGGAAAG
This sequence comes from Hymenochirus boettgeri, assembly GCA_019447015.1. Taxonomy (NCBI): domain Eukaryota; kingdom Metazoa; phylum Chordata; class Amphibia; order Anura; family Pipidae; genus Hymenochirus; species Hymenochirus boettgeri. The sequence goes on along the minus strand of JAACNH010004760.1, from coordinate 18,948 downwards.
TCTTGGTACCGGATATTCCATTCCCGTCGCAATGTCAATCAAAACTTTATGAGGGTCCGTAAGGGTACCATGCGAAAAAGCATAAAATACAATCCTGGTGTAGGTAAGCAAAGCAAATTGTAAGCAAAACTGATTCAAACTAAAGGATTACATTAAGAACATATACTTGTACCACAGAATGGGCTGTCGGCCACATAGTTTAGTTTAGCGCAATATACAGACTGTGTTACCTTACCTATTTGATTGATACCAGGACAGATCATTGATAGGGTGAACAAGAAAGTGCTTGTCAAGGGAGGACAACTTACCGTATAATTTAAGATTTAAAGGACACTATATACCCAGATTAAACATTTTGCCATGATCTACATTATGTGAAGAATGGCAAGATTCCTTTTCTCTCGTTTTGCATTCATTAAGATTTATCAATTTATCACAAGTGCTTCTTGCTCTCAGTGTGTCGCGAGATATCAGGGATACATGAAAGAGTACACACCACAAGCCGCATTATAGGACTGCTGACAATAAACGGTACAAAAATGGGCCTGTGAGTAATACTGAAGCAGCCAATCAAGCTAACTGCAATAACACAGTAAAAAAGCTAACATGATTGGTTGCTGCAGAATACTAGCATGGGCACAGTTCTGCACCTCTAATTACAATCAGCCTCTTAATCCTAAATTCTGTAGGTCTGGATTTCCAGAGTGGGGACCACAAGACCTAGCCACATAGGGGGCATTCTTAATATGGACCACACACCCGCACAAAAAGCGAGGTACTATCAGTCCAATTTCATCCTTAATCAAGAATCGAATCAGATAAAACTAATTATTACCACTTTAAAGGATGGGCTGCAGAAATCAGGAAAATGCCTCAAAACTTGCAGAATTAGAGGTGATCTTGTTCACAATGCTAGTTAGGAATTATATCAGGCATATTAATGTTTTAGGTATCCTTAAAAACCCATTATAATGAAGGGAACATCTCGAAAACAAACACGATTCTGTTTACCTACGTGGGACAGAGCCATTCTGGAAGAGAGCAAGAAGCTGTGCAGATCTCCATACTCCATGAATGGCAAAATCACCATGGCTTAGGGATTGTCGAGGACCCACTTCTAAGCAAACACCTAGAACATATATTTCTATTCAGTTTTGCATTACTTTTTTACATTAATATTTTCATTATTATTATTTTGCTACAGTTTATTAAAGGGCAGTCCACCCCCAAACTAAATTCAACCCACTACTGGCCTCCACTGTAGTTAAAACAAGGCCTTACCTTAAATTTCTGCTCCAAATGGTTCTCCGTAATGTCCCCCCCAAAGTCCAGGAAACTGCAGTGTAGGAGCTCTGTGTGGACTCATCCTGCTCCAGTGTCTGCCTCAACCTCAACAAGGTTTGAGGCCATGCGCAGGGGAGGCCCTCCCCCCCCCTCCTCCTCCCTCCTGTTGGCTGTCCCTCCCCCTAGCTCAAAAATCCCTTGGCTATATATAGGTATGGGTATCCCCAGCCCCAAACACCATAATAGTTTTTAAAGAAAAACACAGACTTTACTTACCTTACCACTCTCCCCTGGCATTTGAGCATCAGGCAGCCGCGTCTCTGATTGGCTGCCTCTCAGTAAGATCTGTGCAGTTTCTCAAAAAACTATTAGAGGCGGTTGGGGCTGGGGGACCCTATACCTATATTATAGCAAAGGACCCAGAAAGGGGGGACATACCCTAGTCATACTCACACATCTAAATCAAGGATGACCAGTAGCAATTGGAAAAATACAACTACTCAAGGGGAATTTGGGCGTTGTAGTTTTTCTGAGAGCTACTGATTGTACATGTGCATGTGGATTATGCGATTGTGCATAAAAAATGGGGAATGCTAAGGCTGTGTATTAGCAAACAGAAGCGCAATCGAATCGTACCAAAAATCACACGCAATTTCAGTGCGTTATTCCGCAATTGCAAGGTGTACCCTCTCTAGTATCCTCTAGTACTCTCTCTAGTACCCTCTTCTAGTACTTTCTCTGTAGTAACCATACATAGAGTGCTGATGAGCCCAAGCTTTTTATAGATAAGGAGACTGCAAGACTGACATAACCATTAATGTTTTCTGTCACTCGCTCTCGGGGAGTCTGCTATTCATTTTAGGGAAACTCCCTAAATTACAGGTAAAAGTGGGAGGCTTGGCTTTTGAAACAAACTAAACAGGAGAGAATTTAACTGTTCATTCCCCTGCCAGAATCCCATTATCAGACAGCAAAACAGCGTCCAAAAGCTGGGTACACAAAGGATAAAGGACGAAATGGACGAAAAAATTCGGGTTTCATCTCCGGTACTAAATATAGGGAGTCTTAAAGTTCTCGTTATACTTATATAGAGAGAACGCTCTGGACTGTGTGTAGGGGGGATCTTTAAAGGGCATGCCCACCCGTTTTCTAACTTTTTCTGTAGTGTGTAGGGCTCCTACACTACAAAACGCCATAGTTAATTGCAGCAAAAACTCCCCCGATCATTACTTTACATTGCCTGTTTCCCCGACGTTCATCGTGGGGCCGGACCAGCAGATGCGTGCGTGATGGACTGCCTCTCAACTTCCAGCTGTACTGAACGTTGGGGGAAACAGGCAATGTAAGTAGAGATCGGGGGAGTTTTTCTGTAAATAAAGGAGGAGAGACTGCAGGCAGAGTCCTATATGACACAGACAGCCTCCTGCTCTTTACTTTTTAGGACTGTAGGAACATTGCAGGGCAGCCATTTGAGAGGAATGTAAGGTAAGGATTTTTACTACACTACACAGTGGGGGCCAGTAGTGGGTTAAATTGTAGTTTTGGGGGTGGACATGCCCTTTAAAAAAATGACAGACAGAATCTTAAAGAGTCTGTCAACTTTTAAAAATTGGTACGTGTGTGGTACCCACCCCATTGATATGTATGCTCCGTTACATGGAAGCTTGATTTTGGGTGGATAGTCAACAGCTATATCAGCTTTGTCACAGAAAGAAATTGGCAAACTGCTTCTCTTTCAAAATTACATTTTCTGGAATCCAATTATTTAAAAAAAAAAATTGCCATTCTATTTTCAGGCTTAAGGGATGGACTAAAAGTAAATTAGACTACTGCACATTTCCTTTATTTATGAAGTAGATTATTAGAGGCCAAAATCTAGAAGACACCTCTTGGGTTTCTCCGGCAGCGTTAACCTTTTAAAAAACAAGTGCATGTCTTATATTTGCTATTGTTGATCTTCAAATCAGACCATCAGCAATCTAATTACCTTGTTTGCCTTTTTTCAATGCCAGCAAGTTAAATACCCATGTGACTTGTAGGAATGTTATCTTAGTGGTACACAAAAAGATGTATGTTCTAAGGTTAATTATAGATCTACCATAAAAAATATTGTCACATTTTTTCTCAGCCCAATTCCATAAATGTTTTACAATATAAGATTGTGATCTGCTTTGGTTTAAATTAAATAAAGCCTCAAGATATAATAAACCTTGTTAACTGGAAAATAAGAGAATCTAGCGTAATCTAGAGTGGATTCGTGTTACAGGCACTATTTGGTGGTCAAGGCAAAGAAGCCCACTGTATGAAAGTAAATGTACTGCAAGAAAGTTTATAAGGGAATGGGAACTCTGAATAACTTCTAACATCCTAGTAATTTAAGGGGCCCATGCACAATCTTAGCATCATAGGAACATGATTTTTTCCAATAACATAACGATCAGTTGATCAGTCATACACTACCTGCAGTGGCGTAACTAGAATCACTAGGCCCCCCCTGCAAAACTATGATGGGGCCCCTTCTGTGCTTTCAGCCAGTCTTTTCTTGGAGAAGGTATATCTGTCATAGGAAAAATAACCCCCCTTGTGCCCGGGCCCCCCTATGGTTGTGCCTCCTGCGTACCAGCAAATTGTACCATTTCACCATATTGTTGACTGGGAGTTGGTGCCTTTATAGTGTCTTAATTCCTGACACTTTACAGTATTGTACAATATTTCAGCCAGGGAAACATTAAGCACTGCAAAAGCTACTAAGCAAATTACTTTAAATAAAATCAGAACAGAGGTAGAAATAGTTGCTTCTTCCTCACTATTCGAATTTAGATCTCGGTTTATAGTTGCTCTCTTCCTCCTATAGAATTATAGATTCAGTATAGTTGCTTCTCCTCCTATGAATTATGAGATTCAGGGGGTTAAGGTTATAGTTTCCCTATAAATATAACTTATGCCCAGAGGCAATACTATTCCAATAGCTGCATTGAAAAATTCAGCACAACTGGATCCTATGACAAAGGACAATGGGAAATACCATTGCCCCGGCACATAGATGGCCCAATATTTTGAAATGTACTAACTAACTGTACCGGGTTTAGAAGAGCTGGCCATTAATTTCAAGCCGTTTGGATACTTCCTCAAACAAATAATTTGGTCATATAACCACGTATCTAAAACTCCATAGGCATAATATATCCAAAATAACAGGTAGTATATTTTAGAAAGAGGAAAACAAAACCTAGTAGTTTAATGACATTTAGGTGGTGGAGTCCTTCATACAAGCTGCTTCCTCAGAAATTCCTCTATTCACGTTGAGAAAGTTGTCCACTGAAAAGAAATCATACAACTGCAGTGAAAGTGCAAGTAAACATAATAACGTTCTATGGCAGCGATGTAAACAAAGTTATAAAGCAACACTTTGTTGTTTAGGATGTTCAATTCAGTACTGTTCAACTTAAGATTGTCTCTATGGACTAAAAACTACATCAGCAAGACATTTTCCATGCTCAGTATGGGCCAAAACATGACATATCTGAAAGTCTATTGATACACAGAACCCCATTATAGTGGGAATCACTTACTTTCATGGTTCACAGCTACTTTTTGAGTGTTTCCATTGGAATATTCCAGTCTCCTTCACCATCACAGATCCAAATTCACCTGAACAAACACAAGATATGTATAAAATCAGTCTCAAGGGTAATGTAAATTCAGTACAATGAAATAATATATTATCATGGCCACTAGGCTCAGTGTTTTCTTTAAATCTTATTATGCTCCCGTCCCGAGTTGTGCACTGATGTTAATAGTTATAGTTAGTTACACCAATAGTAACATAGTAACATAGTAATTAAGGGTGAATAAAGACATTCGTCCATCAAGTCCACCATTCCTTTTTTTTTTTTTTTTTTTTTTTTTTTTTTTTTTAACCCTACCTAACAGTTGATCCAGGGAAGCAAAAAAAACCCAGTCTAAAAAAGGGGGGAAAAAATTCCTTCCTGATCCAAACGGCAATCGAAAGTATCCCTGGATCCACAGATCTATATGCATTAATACCAGATTCTCAATATTTTTGAGTTTTAGGTGGTGTCCGTTTGCATTATAACAGGGTACACAACTGGGAACTCTTATTCCACAGCAAAGTACATAGAAACGATACCAATCTTGAGCAGCCCTAGGTAAAGATACCTTCCAAATGAATTTTCAATGCAGGATATACTATTTATAACTCATGTATAGGTGTTTTTTCCCTGTAACTTGAAAGATTTTAAGAAAATCATATACAAAAATTTAACCTGTACATTTTTTTAAGGGGGGGTTGCATTTTAAATGGATAACAATGACTAATGTTTTCATTAGACCTGTGGCGCACAATGTATGCATGTCCACTTTGTCGGCTGAAACGGCTGTTTCGGTCAGGATTGGATGATCCGTCCATCAAGGGAGACAGCGGGCGTAGGGCATAATGCGTGGGTGGTTGTAAGGAAGAAGGATTTGGCTTTATAGACAACTGGCAGACTTTGCTGTCGGCTACAGGCTCTTTAGTAGGGATGGGTTGCACTCACTGATGGCGGTGCAGCTTTTTTAGGGGAGAGAGAAGAGGAGTAGTATAGGGTTGGAGGAGATTTTACAATTGGTTGGGGGGGGGGGGGGTATTAGCAGTCTCACTGGGATAGATGGCCCAGGGGGAAGCAGGTGTAGAGGTGTAGATAGGCCACGCGGTGGATGGAAAGGGGGTGGGGCCAGCATAGGGGAATAGGGAGGCATGTATATTAAAGTGTATGAATAATTACAGGATCTAATCTAAAAGTGTATGTTTGCAAATGCGGAGAAGCCTGGCTGACAAAATGGTGAATTGAGATTATGGCATTGAATGGAAAGTTATGATTAATAGGTATAGCAGAAACGTGGTTGAACAGGTCTCACAACTGGGCTGTAAATTAGAAGGATACACCTTGTTTAGGCAGGACAGAGAAAAAGAAGAAAGGGGCAGGAGTATGTGGTTATTGTTAAAAAAATTGAAGCCAAATTAAAGAAGAGATAACTGGCGATATGGATTGTGGGGTTCAATAGGTGGAATTAGGCAACAGGAAAGGGGGGTAATGTCATTGTTGGTGTCTGCTATAAGCCACCAAAGCTACCAGGAGGAAGTGAGTCAGCTTCATAGCAGTTGGCAAGGGCTTGCAGTTGGGGAGTGTGCTCATATGGGGGACTTTATAAAACCCTGACATTAATTGGTGTAGTGAAACTGCCAACAGGAAAAGGCGGATGAGTTCCGAGATTTGGTGCAGGATGATTTTTCTCTCACAGGTGGTTTGAGAGTACCTACAGAAAAGGAGCTCTGTTGGATCTTGTAATATCTAACATCATGGAGCGTATTATAGATATAAAGGTACTGGAGGCTTAGTGAATAGTGACCATGAAATAGTGTCATTGGAGTAGGTTATTGAAAGGAAAAGTGCGGCTGGGTTAATAAAACTTTAATTTCGGGAAAGCCAAATTTCCGAACTTAAAAGTAGGTCTTCAGAATGACAACTGGGATAAGTATTATCAGGTAAAGGTACTGAACAGAAGTGGACTGTGTTTTAGGGGATTTTAAGCCATTTCACATCTAAATTTATACCCTTGGGAAATAAATGTAAAAAAAAAAAGCTGCGCCCATGTGGCTGAATTCTGATGTAAAGAGGCAAATGGAAAGGAAGGAGAAAAAGCATTTTAAAACCTTTAAGTCAGACGGACTGCACGACTTAAAAGGTTTTAAATGCTTTTTCTTCCTTTCCATTTGCAGCTGCACAGAGGTAAGGGAATACTACAGCCCTTCTTTCTCACTATGTTAAAACAGCCTTATCAGCAGAGTTCACTCTGCCTCAAAAGGCTGTTTTCCACAGAGTTTTTCGGGGGGGGGGGTGTCAGAGTGGCCCAAAGCACCTGTGAGCGGGTGGGGCTTAGGCACCTGCGAGTGGGCGGGGCTTGGGCACCATGAGGGACAGGGCTTGGGCACCCACGAGTGGGCGGGCTCAGGCAACGTGAGTGGGTGGGGCCACATGGGTCTGTAGGGAATGGGCCAAGGGTGGCTGCAATGGAGAGACCATGAGTGGGAGGGACCAGGGGGGGCTGCAAGGGGAGGAGAACACAGGGCAGATTGACTGACAGGTTTCAGAGCAGGAAGCAGGAAGTGCAGGGGACCTGGTGATGCTGCTGCCACATAACACAAAAAGTAATATTTAAAAACTATGCAAAATAAACAATGGAAAAAAATTGCAAAAAACTATCAGGAAAGCAATTCCTACAAATTTACCTAAAGTCATTTTGGACCACAGTTCCTCTTTAACTTCAGTGGTGGGGAAGAAGTACTGGAAAGTTTATAAGTGAACATATTCTAGAGTATTTTTTCAAGGACTACATATAAGTAGTAACCAGCATGGATTTAGGAGAGGAATAGATCTTGTCAAACTAACTTGCTTGGCTTTTGATTGAGGAAGTAAGTAGAAATGTAGACTCTGGCATAGCAGTAGATGTGTTTGTAGATTTTGATACAAAGGCTTTTGATACAGTCCCCCATAGGCAACTAAGTATAAGCCAAGGTCTGTTGGTCTGGGAGGCACATTGTACATGGATAGAAAATTGGCAATGAATATAATGCAGAGAGTAGTTGTTAAAGTAGTTGTTAAAGTGGGTACGTCAGCAAGGTTTCTGTGTTTGCCGAGACACAAAACTTTGTCACCCCTTAAAAACTTCCTAGGATGTGGAATCGTTGCAGGGGATTCAATAGGTGTTTGCAGCATGGCGACAGGCGTAAGCAGATGCGAGCAGACAAGGCAAGTGAAAATGTAAGGTGATGGCGATGGACTTAAAAATCTTTGTGCTGCTTATACATAAATGGCCTGTGTTAAGTGAATCCCTGTTGGAAAGGGATCTTGGATTCTGCGGGATAACAAACTAAAGGTAGCAAGCAGTGCCAGGCGGCAACAGCCAGAGCCAGCATGGTATTGTCTTGCATAAAGAGAGGTATGGATTCAAGAGAGGAAAATGAATTCTCCCTCTTTACAAAGCATTTATAAGGCCTCATTTGGAATATGCCAGTGCAATTTTGGAATCTGTGTACAAAAAGGAATCTTTGAAATGGAAAGGGTTCAGAAAAGGGCAACTAAAATAATAAGGGGATTGGGGGAGCTTGAATACGAAGAGAGGACTGAAAAGTTACAATTATGTACGCTGGAGAAAAGGCGCTTGCGTGGGGATATGATTACTGGTGTATAAATTCATTAATGGGCCATACAATAAACATCTGGGGCATTGTTCACCAAGAGCAAGTCAGAGGACATGAGGCATCCCTTAAGACTTTAATAAAAAAGGTTTAGGCTTCAAGCTCAGAAAGGGTGTTTCACTGTGAGACGGTTTAAAGCTATGGAACTATCTTCCAGTGGACGTTGTTTATGGCAGGTTCATTGGTCAGTTTCAAAAAAGATGGATGAGTTACTGCAAACAAGGAAGTTGCAAGTTACTAGTATGATTCATAAAGCAGAGAGTTGATCCAGGGAAATTTCCGTTTGCCTTTTTTTGCCTTCCTTTGGATCAACGTGGGCAAAGAAATGAGGATATTCTAAATGGGTTGGACTTGTGGACGTATGTCTTTATTCAACCTCAATTACATACTATTACTAAATAGGGCAACGACCCCGACGTTTGGCCGACTGAGAGCCCATACACAGAAACACTTGTGTGTTGGCTCCGTGATCTCACATGTGTATGAGCCTTTAGCTGAATGATGAGGGAATACTAGTTACAGTACATGCTAACTTAAGGTGCTTTGGTCTAAACCCTATTACTAAAGAATTGTATTAGTATTGTTATGGATTTTATATAGCGCAACAACGATTGTGGCTTTGTATAAGTTCAGTTCCATTTACAAGAAATTGGCATAAGAAAGTTCAATTGAATAGGAATTTTATATTTATATATAAAGCCTGGAAAGTTTGCAAAAATAAGAATGGATAATTTTGACATTAGATCAGACTGTAAAAAAAGCAATGCTCCAACCACCTGGCAAATATTAACACAAAAAGATATAAAAGGGAAAGTTCAGTGGAAAATAATTATTTTAAAATTCTTAGTTTATATTATACATACATAGTTATTCTACATATTTTCTTCATTTTGAAAAATCAATTGAATTAACCCCTGCTTTATCCCTACTATTGACATTAGTGAGATGACTTTACGTTATGTAATGGTCCTCTCTTCTTCCCGTGTAATGTTCCGAACAGTAATTTTTATCTGATTGCTGTTGGAGGGTCAAACTGCTCAGATCTCTACGAGCAACTGAATCAACCCAGGCGCTGGTCAAGGGTAAAACCAAACGGTCTTATTAGGGTCCTGCCAACAGGAAGTCATATTTCGGTTTTGCATTTATTTTATACACAGACAAAATGCTGAATGGGCAGATTAAGGTAATTAGAATGGAAAATTTACTGCTCTTCTTTCTAAAAAGTCATGTATTTGAACTGAACATTTAACCAATCCTTTAAAATGTAAACAATAATTTAAACACCAATATCATAAACAGACTTTATTCATAAAAGTTGCTGTATTTATCGCATTACAACCGGTTTATAAGAAAGATTAAATATTCAGTAAATATAAGGAACTTACTCACCCTCTCCAAGCACCTTCCAAGACTTAACAAGTTTTCTCAATCATTACGTCTTGCAGTTCTGCTGTAGATCTTCGCTGATCCCTAAAGTGCTCACTAGAAGGGCGAATGTTTTGGACTATTATTAAAATTCTATGAATAACTTAGTTAATAACAGTCATTACAATTATTTTACAATTTATGTCATTGCCTTGAAAACAAAAATACTGAATCTACTTTCAGAAATCCAGGATATCCCATAGTGTATATCACAAAAAACACAATTTAGCGGGCAGATGGAATTTTTTTTCTATAGTAAGATTTCTTACATTACTGTTATCATTGTTAGTTCTGGTAAACATGGGTAAACATTTGACTGATTGACCACCCGTCCTGTAATATAGTTGCTTGGGATGAAATATTGGCCGTAATTACTGACATGTCTGATATGTAACATTGGTCTAAAGCACAGTTTCGACATATGGTATTTTTTGGAATGTTGGCGTTTCGACCCAAATCTGTGTTTGGGACAAAACTACCAGGTCCACCTTCAAAATTTCCACCATTAAAACTGCGCTGAAATTTTGTCATGGAGTTGACAAAATTTGTCCATCAAAACCAGAAAACATGGAATTTAGGTTTTGTGGGTCCATGATTGTGGCTGCACAACTGGCAAGATATCAGATGTGTCGATTTGAAAATAAATCAGTGTTGTAAATCTGTCAGACAAAATTTTTGGGCAGAACTCGTTGTGTGTTACCAACCCTAGACTATAGAAAACAATATTGTGTGCTTAAAGGGCATGTCCACCCTAATAAAAACTTTGAGAGGGTAATAGAACACAGCCCCAACCGCTATAAAATTTATTTCAGAAAGTGCCAGATGTTACTTACCTTCCCTCTATCCTCCGGCGCCCGCCGGCCTTCTGCTTGCGAGGACACTGCAGCAGGGGCGGGACCGGCAGCCGGTCCGTGATTGGCTGAGAGGCAGCCAATCACGGACGCAGCTGCCGGCTTCTCAGAATGCGGGGAGCGAGGGAAGGAAGTAGAGTTCTGGGGACTTTCTAAAAATAATTTTATGCGGTTGGGGCTGGGGAAACATATTTATTTATGTGGCCTAGGGGTTTTATGGTAGGGGGAGGGATAGCAAACGGGAGGAGAGGGAGGGGGAGGGAGGGGGAGAAGGGCTGCAGTACGCATGCCAAACTTCTCCCGGAGGCCAGGTAGGAGGCAGAGTCCTATATGGACTCTGCTATCCTCTGGTGGGCAGTTTTTGGGACTTTGGGGGGGGGGGGACACAGGAGAACCTTATGGAGCTGGGATGTGAGGTAAGGATTTTACTACACTACATGGTGGGGCCATTTACTGGGGGGGATATAAGTTTTGGGGGTGGAATGCCCTTTAATACAACACCAATCAATGTGTTTAACTTACATGTGACTTCGATAGCTCTTTATTATATGACTTGTAGCAGTGAAATTTACCACCACTGTCATGAATCTTCCGAGTTGATAAAAGCATTTCTGAAAAGGAAAAAAAATGATAATGGCTTCTGTTCCCAGAAAAATATACAAAGGTAAGTACATTGTGTAAAACATTTGTCCTTAGATACAAATGTAAATAGACTCACACGCTATTTCTTTATTTTTTAAAACTGTGTGGTTACAGGTTGGATTGTTACTTTATAATTAAATTTTATAACCTTCCCCTGTAGTGGATTTCTATGAGAGGAACTGTAAGATTATAGCCTTATAATCTTACAGTTCCAGGAGGAGAAGGAAACCAGAAGCCAATAAAGGGGTAGGTTATAATAAATAATGCAGCTCCAACTGTAAATAAGGGATTTTAGAAGTCACTTGGAGTCCCGTGCCCTGTATAAAAGGTACTCGGCCTGCAGCCTGTGTTTTATATGGTCACAAAACTCCTCTATGATTTGTAATATCCTTATAATTTACAGTTGGGGGTGCATTATCCACTACATCTACTGCCGGTAGGCAACCTCCTGTTACAGAATAATAATTCCTTAAAGTATAGCAGGGTTGTGATTTCCATCCTGGATGGGGTCAATAGCCTGGCCCTATTTCATTGTTGTCTCTGTAGAAATGGGGGTGGGGGATAGCAGGGTGGGGTGCAGATAATGTCTCTGAGGCCAGGTAGTCTTTAAAGGAGAAAGTGGATTGTGATAGATAAGTTCCCCTACAATAATGTATAGGATTAGACGTCACCGCAGAGTTCTGTGAATTATAGGACGTTTAAAGCTTGTTCTTCCTCCATTATTGACTGATCTTCCATTGCAATTCCATTGCAAAGTGGCAGTGCTAATATAGAAAAATAAATTATCTAATGGATTCTTTGTTTTTTTATTGAAATTGTTGGAGCAGGATACAATTTATTGCACCTGCTGTAACAAGGAACTGTCTGGATCTGAGTCACTGCTAGACCTTGATGTGAAAAATAACAACACATTTTACTGATTCATTTCCTTACTATTCTATCTTGGCATGTCTGAACTGAAGGCCACAAGTTATCCCAAACCGACTCAGCCTTACTGTGATAACAAGGACAAACAAACGCTTAGTTTATTGTGTGTAGTTATATATTATTTCCATAACAGATGGGTACGCGCATATGGAAATATTTATTTTGCATTCGATAGCAGGACATCCTTTAAAATTAGCAATCCGCTTATTGATTTCCTGCTGTTCCGAGTTAGGAGGGGTAACTGGGGTACAGAATAATTTTTTCATAGGTAGGACATGTCCTAAGACACCATCAACAAGCTATAGGAAAATACACTTTAGCAAATGTCCAACCAAATCCTTGGTTAATGAAGTCCAAGATAATAAAAAAATTGGAGGGACGCCCAGTGGATGAAAGTGAAAGCTGTTATTCTATCACCTGATGAAGACAACTATCCATAATTACATTGGAGATAGAAGCTCCTTTACTACCTCCTACTGTCAATATTTACATTTCTGCGCATACATGTGCAGTAGAGCCTGGAAGCACTTAGGAAAGGACAGTTCGTGTTCATGTGCTTGCCAGCCATTAGCAAAAGGAAATCCTGCCTCCACACACAGTTCATAGGCAAATTTTAAAAATCCCTTTAGGCAGTAAAGTTGCCCTTTAATATAGCACTATTCGATATTTCTTTGATAACATAAAGACACTCATGCTGTGGTAGACATTGATAAAATCAGAAAGGTAAATCTCAATATACTTTAATTCATTTTACATTAAGAACTCACCCAAACAGTGTTTCCTTCCTCCTTCTAAAAAACAGCACTACTCATATACGGACAGTATGAAAATCACCAAACAACAGCAAATCCAAGCAAATATGTAAGGACTGTGTTCCCTGGAGCTGCAGTAGAGAAGTAGCTGAGTTTACTGAACCTGGAAAATAGTGATGATGCAAATCTCATTGATCATTTCCAATATGTCTCAAACAAATGATATTCAACTCATAATATTTGTGTCAGAAGCAAAACATGTCTACAACTCCATGAACTTATAAACTTGGCTAAGTTTGTGAAGGATTCTGGGTAAGTACAGGCAAAGAACACTCAAAGTATACTATATTACATTCATCTAATGTCCACCATAAAGGGTTTTTTTTTGGGTTTTTTAAATTGTTTGGTTATGGTTAAATTTAACCCCTGAGTAATTGTATAGTCTATTTTCCCCAATGTAAATACAAACACTACAAACACATAAAAAACACAATCCCCATTTTTGTTATTTTGACAAAGCCAACAGATTTTCCATTTTGCTGCTTTAAAGGGCATGTGTGATAGACATTTCTTGCTTCCCAATGGACATTTCTAATTGAACGATGAAAAAACAATGCAAGAATGCAAGAATTTTTCATTTTTCTTACCTACTCCTGGGATTAAACATGTTACTGCCTCACTGTATGGTCCAATTCCTCCCTTTGTATAGGCTGCTACATATACAGAGCAGGTCGAATTTGTAGCTTTGATGGGTATGAGTACAGCAGTCAAATGGAATACTCAAAATATTCCACATCCTTAGGGTAAAAGAACTCTTATAATAAATACATTCCACTAGATTAGAGGATATTCATTCATTCAGAAAACTGATATAATTTAAATACAGAGCTAAAGGGACAAGTAAGAAATTAATTTAATAAACAATAGAAGTCAGTAGGACTAAGATAGATATGTAAATGTGTGATAATGTAAATGTGTGATAGCTATGTAATACCAATATTTAAAAGTCATTCTCAACCTGGTAACTATAGTCCTGTAAGCCTTGTTATGTGAGACTTTGTTATGGGATCATATCCTGGCTTTGTCTCCAGAACTGATCTTATTAGTAGTAGTCAGCATGGATTGTGGGAAATAGATTGTGCCAGACAAATTTACTTGGTTTATGAAGTGGTGGTCAATGGAGCTACAGCTATGTAACCAAGTTTAGTTCCTCAGGGTACTGTACTGGGGCCACTTCTTTTTAATCTGTTTATAAATGACTTAGAAGGGGGCATTGAAAGCAAGGTCTCTCTGTTTGCTGATGACACTAAACTATATGTGCAATTGCTGCAAGCAGACCTAGATTGATTATCACAATGGCCAGCAAAGTGGCAGATGACATTCAATGTTGATAAATGTAAGGTGATGCATTTGGGGTTTAGCAATCCCAGTGCCACCTACACCATAAATAACTCTGTGTTAAGTGAATATCGATTGGGAAAAAATTTGGGGGTTCTGAAAGATAACAGACTTAGTTGTAGAAACAATGACAGGCAGCAACGGCTGAGCTAGCAAGATATTGTCTTGTATAAAGAGGGGAATAGATCCATGAGAATAAACATTATTCTACCTCTTCACAAGGCACTGGTAAGGCCTCATTTGGAATATGTGGTGCAGTTTGGAATCCCATGTACAAAAGGGACATCTTGAAAATGGAAGCAGTTTTATAGAGGGGCAACTAAATTAATAAGGGGAATGGAGGGTCTAGACTATGCAGGCAGATAAGACAAGTTAGGGCTGTTTAATTAGAGAAGCAACATTTGCGTGGGGATATATTCACTTTATACAAATATATTAATGGGTCATACAGTAAACTCTCTGATGCATTGTTCACTAATAGTTCATATCAGAGGACACGTGGACATCCTTTTAAGATTGGAAGAAAAGAAGTTTTCATCTTCAGGCAAGGAAAAATTTCTTTACAGTGAGAATGGTGAACATTGTGGAACTGTCTTTCGCAGAGATGTGGTAATGGTTCATTGAATAGCTTTAAAAGTAGGCTAGATAAGTTTCTAAAACTAAAAATATTAGTTGATCCAGGTATACTTTCCGATTGCTGTTTGGAGTCAGGAAGGAATTTCCCCCTTTTTTTTAGATTGGCTTTTTTGCCTTCCTCTGGATCAACTGTTAGGTAGGGTTAAAAAAGAGGGTGAAAAGGTTGGATTTGATGGACGTTTGTCTTTTTTCAACCTCAATTACTAGTATTACTTGTGAAGGTTCTCATTCATCCAGGTCAGGTATATCTGTTGTATTCAATTAGATCAACTGGACTTGAAATGTAGTTCTTGAAGACGTTTCGCTAGTCATCCGACTGGCTTTCTCAATTCAGAATGACTGTACAAGATCTGTGGCAATTATGTACCCTGGAAATCCCAATTAGCATATCACAGCCAGGTGTTAAGGGTGTGATTGGATAGTGGCTAAGAGGTGTTATAGGAACGCCCAGAGTAAGGTGTTAAAACAGCATTGTACATGGCAGACAGTGGGTGTCGAACCCCCCCACCTCTATTTAGGCTTGGTTTCTTTTTTCACCTAAATGGCCTCCTTAACACCTCTCTTGAACCAGTCACGTTCCTTCGCCAGTATGTTAACATTACAATCTTCAAAGGTATGTCCTTTATCCTAAGATGCAGGTACACGGCTGAGTCCTGACCCGAGGAATTGGCTCTTCTGTGCTGGGCCATACGTTGATGCAGTTGCTGTTTGGTCTCCCCCACATACAAATCAGAGCATTCTTCACTGCACTGCACTGCATATATGATGTCGCTTTTCTTGTGTTTAGGTATTGGGTCTTTCGGATGTACCAATTGCTGCCTCAGTGTGTTGTTCGGTTTAAAGCAGACAGGGATACGGTTGTTTTTGTAAATTCTTCTTATTTCTCGGAGACCCCTGCTACATATGGGATGACCATGTTCTTCCTCCTGTCTTGCTTTTCCCCTTCACTGTTGGTATTCGTGTTCTTTCTTTTCCTTCTACTTCTTTTGACAAAGGCCCAGTCTGGATATCACAAGTTTTAAGGGCTCCTCTGAGATGTTTTCATTCTTTAGCCTTCGCCTCTGTGCTAGTGGGGATGTTCTCGGCTCTGTGTTGCAGGGTTCTGATGACACCCAGCTTGTGATCTAAAGGGTGGTGGGAGTCAAACATCAAATACTAATCTGTGTGTTTA
Source organism: Hymenochirus boettgeri (assembly GCA_019447015.1). NCBI lineage: Eukaryota > Metazoa > Chordata > Amphibia > Anura > Pipidae > Hymenochirus > Hymenochirus boettgeri. The sequence goes on along the minus strand of JAACNH010004760.1, from coordinate 2,604 downwards.
CAGAAAACCAACACACACAGACAGTATTTGATGTTCTGATTTGTATGTGGGGGAGACCAAACAGCAACTGCATCAACGTATGGCCCAGCACAGAAGAGCCAATTCCTCGGGTCAGGATTCAGCCGTGTACCTGCATCTTAAGGATAAGGACATACCTTTGAAGAAGTAATGTTAACATACTGGCGAAGGAACGTGACTGGTTCAAGAGAGGTGTAAGGAGGCCATTTATGTGAAAATAAAGAAACCAAGCCTAAATAGAGGTGGGGGGGTTCGACACCAACTGTCTGCCATGTACAATGCTGTTTTAACACCTTACTCTGGGCGTTCCTAAACACTCTTAGCCACTATCCAATCACACCCTTAACACCTGGCTGTGATATGCTAATTGGGATTTCCAGGGTACATAATTGCCACAGATTCTTGTACAAGTCATTCTGAATTGAGAAAGCCAGTCGGATGACTAGCGAAACGTCTTCAAGAACTACATTTCAGTCCAGTTGATCTAATTGAATACAACAGATATACTATGTATTACTATTTTACTAAACCAGAGGTCTGCACTACACTGATGATGGCTCAATAAAGCTGAAACCGGTCTGTAGTTGGTGCTTGTTGAATGCTATAGAAGTCTTTTTAAAGACTTAGCTTTCCATAGAGTTTCCATGGTAAATTCTCAGAAGTCTTTGTTTCTTATTTGCATATCGAGGGAGTTTTGAAGCCTGATTCTCTCCTTATCTTATTTGACGTGTTAGGGACGTCTGTTCATTGGAGCTTCACACTGCAAAACCGAGGCCTGCACTACACTGATGATGGCTCATAAAGCCGAAACTGGTCTGTAGTTGGTGCTCTGGTTTTGAATTTAGCTTGTGGAATGCCATAGAAGTCTTATTAAAGACATAGCTTTTCATAGAGCTTCCATGGAAACATGATAAATTCCCAGAAGTCTTTGTTCTTTATTTGCATATTGCTTAGAGGGGAGTTCTGAAGCCTGTTCTCTCCCTATCTTATTTGATGTGTTAGTGACGTCTGTCCATAGGCGCTTGACACTGCAAAACCAGAGGCCTGCACTACACTGGTGATGGCTTAATAAAGCTGAAACCTGTCTGTAGTTGGTTTTGCTTTAGCTGTGGAATGCCGTAGAAGTCTTTAAAGACATAGCTTTCCATAGAGCTTCCATGGAAACATGGTAAATTCCCAGAAGTCTTTGTTCCTTATTTGCATATTTTACTATGAAATGTTAGGTAGGCCCCTTAATTTGTCCTGGTGGGACCCTGGTCTCAGATTCATGGTTGACCCTAACAATACAGTCCAACACTGTTCACAAGTGATTTGGTTAAGCCTGACTACCACATTGATAGCTGCATGATGGTTTAACTGATTGCTACGCTCAAACTAATAGCAGAATCAGCAAATAGTGATGGAAGAATACTAACTTGCACCATTGATCTTGAGCACATTTCAGCTTAAAGGAATGTAAACTGAACAAAATGACATTGCATTATCTTATAAATAAATATATGTAAGTAGCATACTCTGAGGTGTTGTGTTGCTGCATGCCTTCACAATCCAGTACTTGTTTGCCTGAAGCCCATTTTATCAGACACAACACAACAGTAATTACTATTGACCATCGGCCCCAATATAGAAAAACATACAATGCCCCCTAATATACAAGATACAATGCCCCCTCATATACAAAGTGCATACAATGCCCCCTCAATTACAGAATGCATACAATGGTCCCCCAAATATACAAAATAAATACAATGTTCCCCCAATATACAAAATAACTACAATGGCCCCCCAAATATACAAAATACATACAATGTTCCCCAATATACAAAATACCTACAATGGCCCCCCAAATATACAATATACAACAATGTTCCCCCAATATACAAAATACCTACAATGGCCCCCAAATATACAAAATACATACAATGTTCCCCTAATATACAAAATACCTACAATGGCCCCCCAAATTACAAAATACAATGACCCCCAAATATACAAAATACCTACAATGGCCCCCCAAATATACAAAATACATACAAGTTCCCCCAATATACAAAACTACAATGGCCCCAAAAATACAAAATACATACAATGTTCCCAATATACAAATAACTACAATGGCCCAAATATACAAAATACATACAATGTCCCAAAATACAAAATAACCTACAAATGCCCCCAAATATACAAAATACATACAATGTTCCCCCAATATACAAATACACAATGGCCCCCCAAATATACAAAATACATACAATGTTTTTCCCCAATATACAAATACCTACAATGGCCCCCCCAAATATACAAAATACATACAATGTTCCCCCACAATATACAAAATACCTACAATGGCCCCCCAAATATACAAAATACATACAATGTTCCACTAATATACAAAAACCTACAAATGGCCCCCTCAAAATACAATATATACATCAATGTTCCCCCAAATACAAAATCATACAAGCCCCGGGCCATTGTAGGTATTTTGTATATTGGGGAACATTGTATGTATTTTTTATATTTGGGGGGCCATTGTAGGTATTTTGTATATTGGGGGAACATTGTATGTATTTTGTATATTTGGGG
>JAACNH010004759.1:0-22852 GCA_019447015.1 Hymenochirus boettgeri | reverse complement strand
TGGTGAATACTTACCCCGAGGGTAGAGGAAAACATTTGATGTCCATATAAACTATACGTAAACGTAAAACACAGAGCCAATACCGTGTAGTCAATGACTTGAGCAGGCCTAGACGGCTGTGGATTATGTATCCATAAATATACGGGTACGTACACGATCAGATACTAGGGAATACGCCAGGCCCTAGAGGATGGGTTTTGGTATCCAATAAATCCAGATACGGTACGAATCCAGAGATACAAAGAAAGTGTGGAATAACTGACCCCTAGAGGATGTTGCTGATCCCAATAAGGATGATAGAGCAGGAGGTAAGAGCGATAAGACAGGGAGTGAATACTGACGGGGCGTCCTAGAGGATGGTTGTGATCTAATAAATAATACAGTACGTAACAGAGATACAGTAGGGAATACTGCCCCCCTAGAGGATGTTGGATCCATAAATATAACAGTAAGTACAGAAATACGGTAAAACTGCCCCCTAGAGATTTGCGATCTAATAAAATATACAGTAGGTAGAGAGATACAGTTGAAACTACTGCGCCTAGAGGATGTTGGGATTCCAATTAAATATACCGATACGTACAGATACAGTGGGAATACTGCCCCCTAGAGGATGTTGGGATCCATAAATATACAGTCTGTTACGAGATCAGTGTGGATACTGCCCCTAGAGAGTTGGGATTATCAAATAAATATAACATAACGTCCAGAGATACAGTGGTAATACTGCCCCCCTAGAGGAATGTTGGTGATCCATTAATATACGTAACTTACAGAGATACAGTGGGATACTGGACCCTAGAGGATGTTGGGATCCATAAATATACGGTAAGTACACAGATAAACAGTGGGGAAACTGCCCCCTAGAGTGGAATGTTGGGACCAATAAATATACGGTCCGTACAAGATACAGTGGGAATACTGACCCTAAGATGTTGGAGATCCAATCACTTTGGTACGTACACATAGTTACAGTGGGATACTGCCCCCTAGAGGATGTTGGGATCCAATAAAATATGGGTCGTACACCGATACAGTGGGGGAAAAAAAAAAAAAAATAACTCCCCCTAGAAGGATGTTGGATCTCCAATAAAATACAGTCTGTACAGAAGATACGTGTGTGAATCCTGCCCCTAGAGGATGTTGGATCCAATAATATACAGTACGTCCAGAGATACAGTGTGAATACTGCCCCTAGAGGATTTTGGGATCCAATAAATATACGTTACTTACACAGAACAAGGGGAATACTGACCCCTAGAGGCTGTTTGATCCACTAATAATACAGTATGTGAAAAGACGATAGTTGATTACATGAGAGTGACAGGGATAGAATTTCAATCCTGTCCAACAACTTCCCTTCCCCTCCATCATGGACCGACCTGTTCCCATATGAATTTAAATGAAAGCATTCATCAGGACCATTTTATTTAAACCATTGGTGCGAGTTACATTCAACAGTTTTTAGCACAATTGAAATTAGAATTTTCCCCTAGCATTGTTTACATTTTCTATTTGGTTTTCCTTTTTGTGGAAAATGTTTTGGAAAATGTAAATAATCTGGTTGGATTCCAGATTTTTTCTGTAACCATCAGAATAGAACAAGGTGGGATTCATCACTTCTAGACCAAGGGCCCTTAGTGAGCCCCAAACTTAGAATATCCCCAAGATTGTGGAAATATAAAGCAATTTTTTTCTGGACACCAATTGGACGCCATAGATTTAATTTATCAATGGGCAATATCATCGCCCAATCAGTTGTTAGATTTTTTCATTCATTTGTAAGCCAGGATTCAGCTCGGGATGCTGGGAGTTGTATAGTTTTTCATTCAAACGGGGAGGGCTTTGAAATTATTTCTGAGTTGCTGTAGTTAAAACTAAGATCAACCCATCACCTGTTTACCTTTACCTATGCTGTTGTTCCTTTAACATGATGTCCTTTAACTATGATTTCATTTACCTATGAGGTAAATTTTAACTGATATGTTATTTCAACGTGTATTTTTTATCAAATCCTGATAATTAAGTGACCCCCATGATAGCACGCCAGGGTCCACAGTCTTTTTAAAAGTTATATTCTGTCCATCTCTTTGGCCCTCAGACCCCCATGGGATAAAACCATCCCTCTCCCTGCAGAATCACCGACTTATGAAACTTCTCCTGTTTTTCGGAAAAGAGCATGGAAACCTTCCCTCCCCACAGTTTCACACCGCCTCCTATCGGTGATGAACAACAATGAACGACCTTACTCCCCTTTACAGGCCATGTGGACCCCTTGCATGGATCGTTAATGGGTCTCTGTCTGGTTGATACCTTGACAACATCTTGTAATCAGAATATCCACACCGCGTTCCCTCTTACTGCCTCCCAAACCTGGTATATAAAACACATCAAAACAACTGGGGCAAAATGATGGAATTGGGTGAAGTTGTATGAATCATATGGATACGTGTGTTTATATATGGGAGTCTCGGCTTCTGATGGTTCCCAGCTCTTTTGCCAGAGTACCATAGTCAGGGACGCATAGCAACCGTCTGAGATACAAGGTCTTGGTTTAAGAGAAACACTGTATACTTATATAAATACTGTCTTTTATTGTATAACTGAGTAACTGAGATACAGGGGAGAGTCCATGCTGGTTAACCTGAGGTATGAGTACAGGGGTAGAGTCCCATGCGGTAACTGAGTAATGAGATACAGGTGAGAGTCCATGCTGTAACTGAGTAATGAGATACAGGGGGAGAGTCCATGCTGGGTAACGAGTAATAAGATACAGGGGAGAGTCCGTGCTGTACTTCGTAAGAGATACAGGGGAGAGTCCATTCTGGGTAACTGAGTAAATGATATACAGGGGGAGTCCCATGCTGGTAACTGAGTAATGAGATACAGGGTAGAGTCCATGCTGGGTAACTGATAATGAAAACAGGGGAGAGTCCATGCTGGGTAACTGAGTAATAGATCCAAGGAGAGTCCATGCTGGGTAAAACTGAGTAATGAGATACAGGGGAGAGTCCATGCGGTAACTGAGTCAGAGATACAGGGGAGGATTCCATGCTGGGTAACTGAGTAATGAGATACAGGAGAGTCCATGCTGGGTAACTGAGTAAATGCGATACAGGGGAGAGTCCCATGCTGGGTAACTGAGTAATGGAGATACAGGGAGAGTCCATGCCTGGTAACTGAGTAAATGATATACAGGGAGAGCTCCATGCTGGTAACTGAGTGAATGAGATACAGGGGAGGTTCCATGCTGGGTAACTGAGTAGTGAATACAGGGAGAGTCCGATGCGTGGGTAACTGAGTAACTGAGATCAGGGAAGTCCCATGCTGGGTACCTGAGTAAGGATATACAGGGGGAGAGTCCATGCCGGTAACTGAGAGTAATGAGATACAGGGGAGTCCCATGCGTGGTAACTGATGTAATGAGGATACAGGGGAGAGTCCATGCTGGGTAACTGATTAATGAGATACAGGGGAGAGTGCCATGCTGGTAACTGAGTAATTAGATATCAGGTGTAGAGTCCATGCTGGTGATACTGAGATTAATTGAGACTAAGAGGGAGATCCTATGCTGGTACCTGAGTAATGAATACATGGGACATCATTGTCACTGTATGTCCTGTATAAGTCCCTGCTGATGAGTAATGAGATCGGGTAGAGTCCACATGCTGCGTCAGACTGGTGTTAATCGAGATACAGGGGAGTCCCATGCTGTACTGAGTAATGATGACAGGGAAGAGTCCATGCTGGGTAACTGAGTAATGAGATACAGGGTAGAGGGTCCATGCTGGGTACACGGAGTATGAGAACAGGGGTAGAGTCATCTGGTAACTGAGTAAATGAGATCCATAAGGGGAGAGTCCCTTCTGGGTAACTGAGTATGAGATCAGGGGAGAGTCCATGCTGTAACTGATATGAGATACAGGGGTAGAGTCCATGTCTGGGTAACTGAGTTGATATACAGGTAGAGTCCATGCTGGGTAACTGAGTAATGATAACAGGGGTGCAAGTCCATGCTGGTACTGAGTACATGAGATACCAGGGTAGAGTCCATGTCTGGGTAACTGAGTAAGAGATACAGGGTAGAGTCCATCCTGGTAACTGAGTAATGAGATCCGGGTAGATCCATGCTGGTAACTGGATAATGAGATCATGGGAGAGGTCCTGTGGGTAATACTGTTAAGGAGATACAGGGGAGTCCATGCTGATAACTGGTAATTAGATAGACAGGGAGAGTCCATGCTGTTAACGAGTAATGAGATATCAGGAGAGTCCATGCTGGTAACTGATAATGGAATGACAGGGGAGAGTCCATGCTTGTAACTGAGTAATGAGATACAGGGGTAGAGTCCATGCTGGTAACTGCATAATGAGATACAGGGGAGAGTCCATGCTGGTACTGAGTAATGAGATACAGGGATCAGCTGACCTGAGTAGATCAGATCCGCTGGTAACTGAGTAATGAGATACATGGGAGAGTCCTGCTGGTTACTGAGGTCAATGAGATACTCTTCAGGGAGACTGTCCATCTGGCTAACTGAGTAATGAGATACAGGGTGAGGTCATGCGGTGTACTGAGTACTGAGATACAGGGGAGAGGTCCATGCTGGGTAACTTAGTTAATGAGAGCTACAGGGTAAGTCCATAGCTGGGTAACTGAGTATGAGATACAGGGTAGAGTCCATAGGCTGGTAACTGAGTAATGAGATACAGGGGAATAGTCCAGCCTGGTTAACTGAGTAATAGATACAGGTGAGAAGTCCATGCTGGGACTGAGTAATGAGATACAGGGGAGAGTCCATGTCTGGTAACTGAGTATGAGATACGGGGGTGAGTCCATGCTGGGTAACTGAGTAATGAGATCCAGGGTGAGAGTCCATGCGGGTAACTTGATGTAATGAGATACAGGGGAGGTCCATGGCTGGTAACCTGAGTAATGAATCAGGGACTCCTGCCTGGTATATGAGTATGAGATACAGGGTAGAGCCATGTCTGGTACTGAGTAATGAGATACAGGGAGAGGCATGCTGGGTAACTGAGTAATGAGATACAGGGAGAGTCCATGCTGGGTAACTGAGTAATGAGATACAGGGAGTCCATGCTGTTAACTGAGTAATGAGATACAGGGAGAGTCCTGCTGGTAACTGAGTAATGAGATACAGGGAGAGTCCATGGCTGGTAACTGAGTAATGAATACAGGGAATTCCATGCTGGTAACTGAGTAATGAGATACAGGGGTAGAGTCCATGCTGGTAACTGAGTAATGAGATACAGGGTGAGAGTCCATGCTGGGTAACTGAGTAATAGAATACGGGTAGAGTCCTGCGGGTACCTGAGTGAATACAAAAGTGTAAGTCCATGCTGGTAACTGAGTATGAGATACGGGAGAGTCCATCTGGTAACTGAGTATGAGATACGGTAGAGTCCATGCTGGTACTGAGTAATAGATACAGGGTAGATTCCATGCTGGGTAACCTGATAATGAGATAAGGGAGAGTCCATGCTGGTACCTGAGTAATGAGATCCAGGGTAGAGTCTATGCTGGTAACTTTGGTGTAATGAGATACAGGGGAGAGTCCATGCTGGGTAACTGAGTAATGAGATACAGGGGAAGAGTCCCATGCTGGTAAACTGAGTAATGAGATACAGGGAAGTCCATGCTGGGTAAACTGAGTAATGGAGATACGGGGAGATCCATGCTGGTAACTGAGTAATGAGATACAGGGGGAGAGTCCATGCTGGGTAACTGATTAATGGATACAGGGGGAGTCCATGCTGGTAACTGGTAATGAGATACAGGGAGAGTCCATGCTGGGTTAACTGAGTATGAGATACAGGGAGTAGTCCATGCTGGTAACTGAGTAATTAGATCAGTGTAGAGGTCCATGCTGGGTAACTGAGTAATGAGATACAGGGGGTCAGAGTCCATCTGGTAACTGGAGTAATGAGATACAGGGAGAGTCATGCCTGGTAACTGAGTATGATAACAGGGTCGGTCCTGCTTGTTAACTGAGTAATGGAGATACAGGGTAGAGTCCATGCTGGTAACTGAGTATGAGATCAGGGGAGAGTCCATGCTGGGTAACTGAGTAATGAGATACAGGGAGAGTCCATGCTGGTAACTGAGTAATGAGATACAGGGAGAGTCCATGCTGGTAACTGAGTAATGGGATAAACCTGGGTAGAGTCCATGCTGGGTAACTGAGTAATGAGATACGGGGTAGAGTCATGCTGGTAACTGAATAATGAAGATCAGGGAGAGTCCATGCTGGTAACTGAGTAATGAGATACAGGGGAGATCCATGCTGGGTAACTGAGTATGATGAGATAACAGGGGAGGTCATGCTGGGTAACTGAGTAATGGATAAGGGTAGAGTCCATGCTGGGTAACGAGAATGAGATACGGGGAGTCCATGCTGGATAACTGAGTAATGAGATCCAGGGTAAGAGTCCATGCTGGTAACTGAGTAATGAGATAACGGGGAGAGTCCATGCTGGGTAACTGAGTAATGAGATACAGGGAGAGTCCATGCTGGTAACTGAGTAATGGATACAGGGGAGAGTCCATGCTGGGAACTGAGTAATGAATACAGGGGAAGAGTCCATCTGGTAACTGAGTAATGGAGATACTGCGGGAGAGTCCATGCTGGTAACTGAGTAATGAGATACAGGGGAGAGTCCACTGCTGGTAACACTGAGTATGAATACAGGGGAGAGTTCTCATGACCTGTGCCACGTGTGGTTATGCAGGATAAGCAGTATGGCCTCTCCTTCACGAGGACATATACCAGGGATAGTTTCCTCTCTCACTTGGACTATCATTTAAAGCAGATGATGACCCAGATTGATTGGACTATAGACATCATTGTACCTTGTTAATTCTGGCGATTGTCTTTCCAGTTATTGAGCATCATTGGATGATCGATATGGCACACCAAACTTATCTTCCATATCCATTAGCCTTTCAGGTGGGTGAACATTATTGGCAATCATGGGTAAGGATTAATTGGGGGTTACCTCATACTGGCCAATCCAGCACTTGCTTGTACTCATGTAACAGATGTGTGATGGATTGCAGAGGATTATGGAAACTGAGCCATCTGGTCCTTAACAGTTGTTTTTGCTTTCTTGGACGGAGCGGAACTTAGGTTGGCCAGATTCTGTCAGGATCTAATGGGAAGCCAAAGTTGCTGGGACCTGGTAATAAAAGCTGCAGGCTATTTCCAGGGTATTTCTGGGCCTCTGTGGTTGGACAGGAGCTGTCGGTTTGCCAAGTGAAGGGGCCACTAGCAGGAGATGGTGAGGAATATTAGGAGCTGGGAGACCGTGTCCCATTTCACTTCTTTCACTGTTAAAGGGAAATACGACCCACAATGTCCGATGAATCTTTAGTCTCATTCACACTTGCTGCGTTCATATTGCGATGCACACAGGGCATGGGGTAATATTTATTGATGATGATGGGTAATGGGAGGGATGGAATGAGGGTGTCATATGGATAGGAAGATTGATATCCAGGTAGCCATCAATACGCCCATAGACAATGACACCCTTGGGCTGGGCAGCGTATACCCATCCGTAGATGATGTTTCCCTATGGTGTTCCCTTGGTGTTCCTTGGGTGTTCCCTGTGATTTCCGATGTGTCCCTATGATGTTCCCCTGTGATGTTCCCTGTGATGTTCCCTGTGATGTTTATGAGTATGTTTCCCCTGTGATGTTCCCGTGTTCCCTGTGATGTTCCCTGTGATGTTCCCTATATGTTTCCCTGTGATGTTCCCCTGTGATGTTCCCTGTGATGGTTCCCTGTGATGTTCCCATGTGGTGTTCCCCTATGGATGTTTCCCTGATGGATTTCGCCCTTGGTGTCCCCATGGTTCCCTATGATGTTATATGTGTTCCCTATGATGTTCCTTTCATGTTCCCTAGTGATGTTTCCCTGTGATGTTCCCTAGTGATGTTCCCTGTGATGTTCCCTGTGATGTTTCCCTGTATGATGTTCCCTGTGATGTTCCCTGTGATGTTCCCTGTGATGTTCCCTATGATGTTCCCTGTGATGTTCCCTGTGATGTTCCCTGTGATGTTCCCTGAGTTTCCCGTGATTTCCCTGTGGGATGTTCCCTATGTGATGTTCCCTATGATTGTTTCCCTTGATGTTCCCTGTGATGTTCACCCTGTGATGTTCCCTATGATGTTTCCCTGTGATGTCCCCTTTATGTTCCCATGATGTGCCCTATGATGTTCCCTTGATTTCCTGTGATTTTCCCTATATGTCCCTGTATGTTCCCTATGATGTTCCCTGTGATGTTCCCTGTGATGTTCCCTTGTGTTCCCTGTGTGTTTTTTGTGTTTGTGTGTTTGTGTTTTTTTTTTTTTTTTGTTTTTTGTTTTTTGTTTTTTTTTTTTTTTGTGTGTTTTGTTTTGTGTTCTTTTTTTTGTTTCCTGGTGTTTATGGTGTGTTCTGTGTTTCCTTGTTTTTTTGTTGCCCTTGTGTTCCCTGTGATGTTCCCTGCTGGTTCCCTTTTGTTCCCTGTGATGTTCCCTATGATGTTCCCTGTGATGTTCCCTTGTGATGTTCCCTAGTGCATGTTCCCTTGATGATGGTTCGCCTGGATGTTCCCTATGGTGTTCCCTATGATGTTCCCTGTGATGTTCCCTGTGATGTTCCCTGTGATGTTCCCTGGATGTTTCCCTTGATGTTCCCTGTGTATGTCCCTGTGATGTTCCCTGTGATGTTCCCTATGAGTTCCCTGTGATGTTCCGATGTTCCCTGGATGTTCCCTATTATGTTCCCTTGATGTTCCCTATGGTGTTCCCTGATGTTCCCTTGTGTTTTCCCTGTGATGTGTTCCTATGAATGTTCCTGTGGATTTTCCCTTGATTTCCCTGGATGTTCCCTGTGATGTCCCTATGGTGTTCCCTGGTGTTTCCCTATGGTGTTCCCTGTGTGTTCCCTGGATGTCCCTTGATGTTCCCTATGGTTTTCCCTGTGATGTTCCCTATGTTGTGATGTTCCCTTGGATGTTCCCTATGTGTTTCCCATGTGATGTCCTGTGATGTTCCCTGTGATGTTCCCTGTGCTGTTCCCTATGATGTTCCCTATGATGTTCCCTATGATGTTTCCGTATGTGTGTTCCCTGTGCCGTGTTGTTTGTGTTTTGTTTTTTGTTTTTTTCCCCTGTGGATGGTTCCCCTGTGTGTTTCCTATGGTGTTACCACGTGTTCCCTGTGATGTTCCCTGTGATGTTCCCTATGATGTTCGCCCTTGGTTGTTTCCCTGTGGTGTTCCCTGTGATGTTCCCTGATGCGTGTGATCCCTATTGGTTTTCCCATGGTGTTCCCTATGGTGTTCCCTGTGAGTGTTCCCGTGATGGTGTTCCCTTGAGGTTAGGGTCCTGTGTTCCCTATGGTGTTCCCTATGCGTTGTTTCCCTTGGTATGATTACCCTGTGATGTCGTGTTCCCTGTGATGTTTCCCCTGTGTTCCATGTTTCCCGTGATGTTCCCTATCGGATGTTCCCTATGGTATTCCCTAGGTGTCAGGATGTTCCCTGGATGTCCTTGGGTTCCCTAGTGGATGTTCCCTGTGATGTTCCCTTGATGTTCCTGTGATGTTCCGGTGTCTGTGATGTTCCATGGATGTCCCTGTGAGTGTTCCCTGTGAGTTCCATGTGTCATGGTTTCTCCCTTGTGAATGATTCCCTATGAGTCCGGTTCCTGATGTTCCCCATGTGTTCCCTGTGATGTTCCTATGTGGTTCCCTGTGATGTTCCCTGTGGATGTCCCTGTGATGTTCCACTGTGATGTTCCCTGTGATGTTCCCTGTGAGTTTCCCCTGTGATGTTCCCTGTGATGTTCCCTGTGATGTTCCCTGTGACTGTTCCATGTGGATGTTCCTGTGATGTTCCCTGTGATGTTCCCCTGTGAGCCCTGTGATCCCTGTGATGTTTCCCTTGATGCGATGTTCCCTATGGGTTCCCTGTGTTCCATGTATGTTCCCTGTGATGTTCCCTAGTGATTTCCCTGTGATTGTTCCCTGATGGTTCTTCCCTGTGAGGTTCCCGTGATGTTGCCCTGTGATGTTCCCTATGGTGATCCCTTGGTGTCCCATAGTGATGTTCCTGTGATGTTCCATGTGTGGTTCCATGTGATGTTTCCCTGTGATGTTCCTGTGATGTTCCATGTGATGTTACCGATGATGTTTCGTGTCCTTGTGTGTAGGTTCCGCCCTTGATGTTCCCTGTGATGTTCCCTGTGATGTTCCCTGTGATGTTCCCTGTGATGTTCCCTGTGATGTTCCCTGTGATGTTATGTCCCTGTGATGTTCCCTGTGATGTTCCCTGTGATGTTCCCTATGGATGTTCCCTATGGTGTTCCCTGTGATGTTGTGATGTTCCGTTCCCTTTGAGTTCCCGTGATGTTCACCGTGATGTTCCCCAAGTGTGATGTTCCCTGGATGTTCCCCTTTATGTTCCCTGTGGTGTTTCCCTCGTGATGTTCCCTATGATGTCCCTATGATTTCCCATGTTTCCCTGTGGTGTTCCCTGGATGTTGTGATGTTCCCTGTGATGTTCCTGTGATGTTCCTGTGATGTTCCTGTAATGTTCCCATGATGTTCCTCTGTTGTGTTCCATATATTGTTCCCTGTGATGTTCCCATGTGATGTTCCCTTATGTGTACCTGTGATGTTCCCGGTGAAGTTCCCTGTGATGTTTTCCCTTGTGATGTTCCCTATGGTGTTCCCCCCTATGGTTTCCCTATGAGTTTCCCTATGGTGTTACCTGTGATGTTCCCTGTGATGTGCCCTGTTATGTTCCTGTGATGTTCCCTATGGTGTTCCCTGTGGATGTTCCCCTATGGTTCCTCCTAGGGTGTTCCCCTGTGTGTTCCTATGGTCCACCCTATGAATGTTCCCTCTATTTCCCTATGGTGTCCCCCTATGATGTTCCCTATGATGTCCCCTATGGTGTTCCCTGTGATGTTCCCTGTGGTGTTCCCTGTGATGTTCCCTGTGATGTTCCCTGTGGATGTTTCCCTGTGATTTTCCCTGGATGTTCCCGGTGATTTCCCTGGTGATGTTTCCCCTGTGATGTTTCCCTTTGATGTTCCCTATGATGTTTTCCTATTATGTCCCTGTTGATGTTTCCCTGGATGTTCCCTGTAGTTTCCCCTGTGATGTTCCCTGGATGTTCCCTGTGATGTCCCGGCTGGATTGTTCCCGTGTGATGTTCCCTGTGATGTTCCCTGTGATGTTCCCCTGTGATGTTCCCTATGATGTTCCTATGGTGTTCCCTGTGATGTTCCCTATGATGTTCCCTGTGATGTTCCCTGTGATGTTTCCCTGTGATGTTCCCTGTGATGTTTCCCTGTGATTGTTCCCTGTGATGTTCCCTGTGATGTTCCCTGTGATGTTCCCCCCCGGTGATGTTCCCTTGATGTTTCCCTGTGATGTTCCCGGATTTTCCCTGTGATTTCCCTGGATGTTTCCCTATGATGTTCCCTATGGTGTTCCGTATGTTCCCTAATGATGTTCCCTGTGATGTTCCTCTGTGAATGTTCCCGCTGTGATGTTCCCTGTGATGTTCCTGTGGATGGTTCCGCTGTGATTGCCCTGTTGATGTTCCCTATGGTGTTCCCTGTGGTGTTCCCTATGATGTTCCCTGTGATGTTCCCTATTATGTCCCTGTGATGTTTCCCGTGGATGTTCCCCTGTGGATTTCCCTATGATGTTCCCTAAATGATGTTTCCCTATGGGTTCCCTATGATGTTCCCTGTGATGTTTTCCCTGTGATGTTACACCTGTGATGTTCCCTTGATGTTCCCTGTGGATTTTCACCGTGTGTTTCCCTGTGATGTCCCCTTTGATGTTCCCTGTGATTTCTCTGTGATGTTCCCTATGATGTTCCCTGTGGTGTTCCCTGTGATGTTCCCTGTGATGTTCGTGTTCCCTGTGATGTTCCCTATGGTGTTCCCTGTGATGTTCCCTGTGATGTTCCCTGTGATGTTCCCTTTTGATGTTCCCTATGATGTTTCCCTATGATGTTCCCTATGATGTTCCCTATGATTTCCCCTATGGTGTTCCCTGTTATGTTCCCTGTGATGTTCCCTGTGATGTTCCCTGTGATGTTTTCGTGTATGCCCTGTGATGTTATTTCCCTGTGATGTTTCCCTGTGATGTTCCCTGTGGATGTTCCCTGTGGATGTTTCCTGTGATGTTCCCGTGATGTTTCTTGTTCCCTGATGATGTTCCCCTGTGATGTTCCCATATGAGGTTGGCCCTTGGTGTCCCTCAAATTGATGTTTTTCCCTATGGTGTTCCCTATGGGTTCACCTGTGAGTTTCCCGTGTGAATGTTCCCTGGTGGTGTTTTCCCCGATGTGGATGTGCCCAACTGTGCTTTCCGCTTATCAATGTGGTGTTCCCGTGTGTTCTCCTGTGAGGTCACCTATGATGGTCCCGAACTATGGTGTTTTCCCCTATGTGTTCCCTATTAGGTGGTTCCCATGATGTTCCCCCTATGGGTAGTTCCCTATGATGTTCCCGACTATGGTGTTCCCGGTCTGGTTTTCCCCCATGTTCTGTTCCTTTGATGGTTTCCCTGTGGTGTTCCCATATGTGATAGTTCTCTGGTTTAGTGTTCCCTTGAATGTTCCATGTGATGATTCCCTGTGATTTTCCCTGTGATGTTTCCCGATATGGTTCCCGTGTGATGTTCCCCCCTGGGATGTTCCCATGTGATGTTCCCAGTATGGATAGTTCCCTGTGATTGTTTTCCCCGGTGATGTTCCCACTGTGATGTTCCCCTGTGATGTTCCCTGTTACATGTTCCCCCCTGGTGATGTTCCTGTGATGTTCCCGGTGTGATGTTCCCTGTGATGTTTCCCATATGAATGTTTCCCTATGATGTTCCCGGGTATGATGTTCCCTATGGTTTTCGCCTGTTGATGTTTCCCATGTGATTGTTCCCTGTGATTTTCCCTTTGTGCTTCCCGATGTGATTTCCCTGTGATTTTCCCCCCCTTGTGATGTTTCCCATGTGCTGTTTTCCCTGTGTATGGTTCCCGCTTGATGTTCCCTATGATGTTCTCCCTATGATGATTCCCTATGTGTTCCCTCGTTATTTCCCTGTGCTGTTCGGCCGGTGGTGATGTTCCCTGTGATGTTCCCTAGGTTTCCTGTGATTTTCCCTGTGAATGTTCCCTATGATGTGCCCTGTGATGTTCCCTGTGATGTTCCCATGATGTTCCCTGTGAATTTCCCTATGGGTTCCCTGTGATGTTCCCTGTGATGTTCCCCTGTGATGTTCGGGTTCCCTGGTGATGTTCCTCCCTTGATGTTTTCCCTGTAATGTTCCCTGTGATGTTCCCTATGGTGTTCCTGTGTGTTCCCTATGCAATGTTCCCTGTTAGGTTCCCCCTATGATGTTTCCCTGTGATGTTCCCTGTGATGTTTTTCCCTGTGATGTTTCCCTATGATGTTTCCTGTGATGTTCCCTATGGTGTTTCCCTGTGATTTTCCCTATGATGTTCCCTGTGATGTCCCCTGTGATGTTTCCCTGTGATGTTCCCCCCTGTGTGTTCCCTGTGATGTCCCTGTGATGTTCCCTGTGATGGTTCCCTGTGATGTTCTCTGTGGGATGTTCCCTGTGATGTTTCCCCTGTGGTGTTCCCTGTGATGTTCCCTGATGTTCCCTGTGATGTTCCTGTGGATGTTTCCCTGTGTGTTCTCCTGTGATGTTCCCTATGTGTTCCCGTTGATGTTCCCTGTGATGTTTCCCTGTGATGTTCCCCTAGGGTGTCCTGTAAGTTTCCCTGTGATGTTCCCTGTGGGATGTTCCCTGTTGATTTCCCTGTGAGGTCCCTATGAATGTTCGCCGTATGATGTTCCCTAGATGTGCCCTGTTGGTTTCCCTGTGATGTTCCCTGTGATGTCCCTGTGATGTTCCCATATGATGTTCCCGTATGATGTTCCTATGAACTGTTCCCTATGGAGTTCCTATGGTGTTCCCTGTGATGTTCCCTGTGATTTTCCTGTGATGTTCCTGTGAATGTTCGTGTTTCCCTTGTGATGTTCCCTGTGATGTTCCCTTTGATGTCTCCTGTGATGTTTCCCTGTGATTTTCCCATGTGATGTTCGTGTCCCTGTGATTGTTCCCTGTGATGTTCCCTATGATGTTTCCCTATGGTGTCCGTATGATGTTTCCCCTATGGTGTTTCCCTGTGATGTTCCCTGTGATGTTCCCTGTGATGTTCCCTTGATGTTCGTCCTGTCCGGATGTTTCCCTGTGAATGTTCCCTGTGATGTTTCCCTATGTGTTTCCTATGATGTTCCCTGTGATTGTTTCCCTTTGATGTTCCCCTGTGAATGTTCCCTGTGATGTTTCTCTGTGATGTTCCCTGTGTGTTCCCTGTGGGGATGTTCGTTGTTCCCTTGATGTTTCCCTGTGCATGTTTCCTGTGACTGTTTCGCCTGATGTGTCCCTGTGATGTTCCGTGATGTTTCCTGTGTGTTTCCCGTGATGTTCCCTGTTGGATGTTCCCTTGATTTCGCCTGTGATGTTCCCTGTGATGTTTCCCTGTTGATGTTCCCTGGTGATTTCCCTGTGGTGTTCCCTGTGATGTCCCTGTGATGTTCCCTGTGTGTTCCCTGTGTGTTCCTATGTTCCCTGTGAATGTTTTCCCTGGTGGTGTTCCTGTCTGTCCCTGTTGTTTTCCCTGTGATGTTCGCCTGGATGTTTCCCTTGTTTTCCCCTGTGTTTCGTATTGCCTCCCCTGTGATGTTCCCTGGTGATGTTCCCGTGATGTTCCCCTGTGATGTTCCTGTGATGTAATCCCTGTGGCCTGGGGGGATGTTCCCTATGGTGTTCCCTGTGGAATGTTCCCTATGGTTTCGTATGTCCCATGTGATGTTCCCTGATGATGGTTCCCTGTGATGTTCCCTGCTGGATTCCTGTGATGTTCCCTGTGATGTCCCGGATGCTTTTCCCTGTGATGTTCCCTGTGATTGCCTTATGTTCCCTGTGATGTTCCCTATGATGTTCCCTATGATGTTCCCTATGATGTTCCCTATGATGTTCCCTATGGTGTTCCCTGTGTGTTTCCCTGTATTTCCTGGATGTTTCCCTATCGTGTTTGTTCGTGTTCCCTGTGATGTTCCCTTGATGTTCCCTTGATGTTCCCTGCTGATGTTCCCTGTGATGTTTCCCTGTGATGTTCCCCTGTGATGTTCGTTGTGATGTTCCTGTGGATGTTCCCTTGATGTTCCCATCGTGTTACCCTATGGATGTTTTCCCTATGAGTTCCCTATGTGTGTTTTCTGTTGTTCCCTGTGATGTTTCCATGTTTCCCTATGGATGTTCCTGTTGTTGTTCCCTGTGATGTCCCGTGATGTGGCTCCCTGTGTGTTCCCTACTGAGTTCGTGTTCCCTGTGATGTTCCCTGTGATAGTCCCTGTGACTGGTTCCCTATGGTGTTCCCTATGATGTTCCCTGTTGCTTTCCCTGTGATGTTCCATTGATTTCCCTGTGATGTTCCCTGTGGATGTTCCCTGTGAATTCGTGTTCCCGTTATGTTCCCCTGTGATGTTCCCTGTGAGTTTCCCTGTGATGTTCCCTGTGATGGTTTCCCCTGTGATGTTCCCTATGATGTTCCCCGTTGATGTCCCGTGATATTCCCTGTGATGTTCCCGTTGATATGTTCCCTGTGATGTTCCCTGTGATGTTCCTCTGTGATGTTCCCTGTGGTGTTCCCTGTGGTGTTCCCCTGTGGATGTTCCTGTGATGTTCCCTGTGATGTCCTGTGAATGTTTCCCTGTAGTCCCTGTGATGTTCCTGTGATGTCCCTGTGATGTTCCCTGTGATGTTCCCTGTTGATGTTCCCCCTTGATGTTCCCCCCTGTGCAATGTTCCCTGTGCCTATGGTTTCCCTGTGATGTTCCGCTATGGTGTTCCTGTGATGTTCCCTGTGATGGTTCCTCTGTGTGTTCCCTGTGAATGTTCCCCTGTGATGTTCCCTTGTCCTGTGATGTTCCCTGTGATGTTCCCTCTTGATTTTCCCTGTGATTTCCTGTGATGTTTCCCTGTGAATGTTCCCTGTGTCCGGAATGTTTCCCCCCTGTGAGGTTCCCTATGATGTTCCCTATGATGTTCCTGTGATGTTTCCCTATGGTGTTTTCCCTATGGTGTTCCTATGGGTGTTCCCCTGTGAATGTTCCCTGTATGTTCCCTGTGATGTTCCCTGTGATGTTCCTCTGTGGATGTTCCCTGTGATGTTCCCTGTGTGTCGTGTTTCGGTGATTCCCTGTGAGTTCCCTGCATGGTTCCCGTTTCCCTGTGATGTGTCCCTATGGTGTTTCCCTGTGGTGTCGTCCTATGATGTTCCCTGGGATGTTTCCCTGTGATGTTCCCTGGATGTTTCCCTATGATGTTCCTGTGATGTTCCCTGTGGATTTTCCCTGTGATGTTCCCTGGTGGGTTCCCTGTGATGTTCCCTGTGATTGTCTCCCTGATGATGTTCCCACTATGTTCCCTGTGCTGTTCCCTGTGATGTTGTCCCGTGATGTTCCCGTGATTTTCGCCTGTGATGTTCCCTGTGATGTTCCTGTGATGTTCCCTGTGATGTTCCCTGTGATGTTCCCTTGATGTGTCCCTTTGTGTTCCCCTGTGATGTTCCTGTGATGTCCCTGTGATGTTTCCCTGTGATGTTCCCTGTGATGTTCCCCTGTGATGTTCCCTGTGATGTTCCCTTGAATGTCCCTATGGTGTTCCCTGTGTGTGTCCCTATGGATGTTTCCCTATGGTGTTCCGCTATTATTGGGTAATGTCCAACTTGTTTTTTTTCTTTTACACGAGGTAGAAATGGAGTAGCGGTGGTTTGCCACCAAGGAACCAGTCCGACCCCAACAATGTTGCTCAAGGCTGGAAATCTGGGTTCTGGAGTTCGTACCAGATAAACATCACAGAGGAGAATCCACTGGGATCTACATTCCGCCTCTTGGATGTCACCGTCCAGTCGATAGGTGGGGAATGTCCTATATATAGATCCTCTAATGATGTAGTGACTATGTGTACGGTTCATTTCACCAGCAGGCTCAGAGGGTGATATTTAAAAGGGCATTGTCCACCCCAATCATAAATTTAAACCCACATCTGTCTCCCTACTTGTAAATAATCCTTACCTTACAACAATTCTCTTCCTTAATGGTTCTCCTCCGAGTGGCCTGTCCAAAGTCTAGGAAAGGGAAGAGTATGAGGTGTCTTCCTGTCCAAAGTTTCTCTTGCCGCTAATCTACGCCTCTCGTGAGGGTAGTGAGACATCTCCTGATCCGCCTCCATATCCATTCCATTACATCTAGTGTAAACAGGTGTTTCTGTAATGTACAGCAATCTCTGCCTAGTGTGGTCTTCCCTTTAAAGTGACACAGAGAAATGTTACTAAAATCAACTATTCCCATTCTCTAGAACAGTGGGTTGGTGGTTTGTTGTTGTCGTCGTCGTCGTCGTCGTCGTCGTTGTTGTTACTATCCTGGGTATCAGTCCCCGTGAAGTGTCATAGTACTTTTATCTAGGTTTTAGAATGCTTTTACAACCCTGGAAGAATCTCTCATAAGCGTGTTGGAGGTCCCCGCTCAATAACGAGGGCATCCAACTGCCTGCTTCGCTCCCTGGGTCTGGTGTGCCATCCAGATCTATCTCGGTGTGTCCTCACTTTCATAATACGTTGTTGGAATATGCGCACGGGTTGAGTTTCGTATTCCAATGGTAATACCTGGTTATCCGGCTGAGACAAATCTTGCCTTCAGGTTGTGTTCGCTCGCCCTGGAGAACTGGTGCATAATTGTTTGGAGGTTGGTTTCCATTCCCTTCCATCACGTCTTGTTCTGCGTTCCTCCTCTCTTGTTGATATAGAAGACCACAGTGGTCATGTCTGGTAAGAGTTTGACTTGGGTGAACTATGATGAATGTTTGGAAGGCCTACAATGCTTTCCATGCAGTGGTCAACTCTCTGAAGTTCAATGATATTTTTGAGGTTCCTTTGTCTCACTTGCCCTGTGGTGTTTCACTTGGCTCCGATGTTCTGACTGTCCGACTTGGATTGGCTCGTATGGATTTAGCCATCAAGTCATCTTGTTCCTTAGTTTGGAGGGAAGAAGTTTTTGTGGATTCTGGTCTGGTTTCCATTGAGACCGAGGACAATATTGTAGGGGACGAAGGTGGAAAAGGACTCACTGGACTGCTTCTTGAGTGGATACAATGGTGCCTATTATCTGTAGACTTGGCTGTAGCAAACCATGCCAGGCAGCCATGGCTAGAGCTACAAAATATTGTCCTGGTATAAAGGGGGATTAGCTTAAACGGGCACATTTTACTTAAATTCCCTCCTCCTTCTTAGGTCAGCTAACCTTTTACCCTAGCGTGGTGGAGGACCCTTGAACAACGCTAATGTCCTCACCCCGTGGTTTCGCGGTACTTGAAGTAGACACGCGTTACTGACTATGCCTGCTCTGGTTGGCTCCGCCCCCTCCTCGCCGTTGGCTCCGAGGGCCACATAGATCACGCACACCTCTGCAACAGGCATTGCCTTCCTCATGGCCTCGATCGCGCAAGGAACGGACGGGGGCGCGAGCCTACCAGATCAGGTGTTTCATAACGCTTGCTTCAAGTACAAGGAACACCCAAAGTTTCGTTCCTTCTCCTCCTATTTAATTTATTTGTTTAGTGCTTGTTCACCAATCTGGTCATATCAAGGAACCGTGAACTCTTCCAGCAGAATGTGGGGTAATGGCAATTCATTAATACTGGTATTAATACATATACTGTAGTTTTCAGTTGTCGGGATACTAATAAATATTGGAATTCTGTAATTAATACATATACTGTACGTTCTTTCGGTTGAAGAGGGTACGGGGATACTATATATATTGAGAATTACTGGTATTAATACATATACTGTAGTTCTGGTTTGACAGGATACTAATGATAATAATTGAGAATAACATGGTATTATACATATAACTGTAAGTTCTGTTGTAACGGGATACTCCTATAATATTGAGAATATCGGTATTTATCATATACTGTAGTTTCTAGTTGGTACAGGGAGTACTATATAATATTGAGAATTACTCACGGTTACATACATATACTGTAGAGTTTTCTGTTGGTACGGGGATACTATGATCATATTGAGAATTACTGGTATTAATACATTCCTTTAGTTTCTGGTTGGTACTGGGATATATATATTTGTGATTACTGGTATTATACATTACTGTAAGTTCTGGTTTTGTACAGGAGTAACTATAATAACTATATGAGATTACTGGTATTAATACACTACTGTAGTTTCTGGTTGGTACGGGACCTACTAATCGATATTGAAGAATTCGGTATTAATACATAGACTGTCAGTTCCTGGTTTGTAAGGGATACTATATCTATTGAAGAATTAACTGGTATTATCATATACTGTAAGTTCTGGTTTGTACGGATCACTATATAACTATTGAGACTACTGGTATTAATACATAATACTGTAGTTCTGTTTGGTACAGGGACTACTACTTATAATTTGAAATTACTGTATAATACTAACTGTAGTTCTGGTGTACGGGGATCACTCTATAATACGTTGACGAATTACTGGTATTAAATACAATATACTGTAGTTCTGGTGTGGTTACAGGGATAACTATATAATATTGAGAATTACTGGATTAATACATATACTGTAGTTCTGGTTGGTAAACAGGGATACTAGATAATATTGAGAATTACTGGTATTAATACATTGACTGTGTTTCTGTGTGGTACAGACTGGATACTATATAAATTTGAGAATTACTAGTATTAATACTATACTGTAGTTCTGGTTGGTCCAGGGACTACTATAATAGTTGAGAATTACTGGTATTAAATACTGTAGTTCTGTTGGTACTGGGTACTATGATAATATTAAGAATGACTGGTATCTATATACATATACTTTAGTTCTGGTTGGTACAGGGATACTATATATATTGAGAATTACTGGTATTTAATAATATACTGTGTTCTGGTTGGTACGGGGATACTAGTATAATATTGAGAATTACTGGTATTAAAATACATATACTGTAGTTCTGGTGTGTTACAGGGATACTATGTAATGAGAATCACTGGTATTAATAATATCTGTAGTTTTGGGTTGGTACAGGGATACTATACTAACATTAGGAATTACTGGTATTAATACTATACTGTAGTTTCTGGTGTACGAGGGATACTATATACTCTTGAGAATTACTTGTATTATACATACTGTAGTTCTGGTTGGTACAGGGATACTATATAATATTAAGAATTACTGGTATTATACCTAACTGTAGTTTTGGTTGGTACACGAGATTACTATCTAATATTGTGAATTACTGGTATTAATACATATACTGTAGTTCTGGTTGGTACAGGGATACTATATAAATATGAGAATTACTGGTATTAATACATATACTGTAGTTCTTTTTTTTAAGTGGTTTTTTTTGCCTTCCATCCCTCTGGATCGCACCTGGTTAAGGTAGGGTTAAAAGGAGAGTGAATAGGTTGAGACTTGATGACGTGTCTCTTTTTGATTTAAACATCTTATTAATGTGAATATCTGTTGGGCAGGTGCAGCTGGAAATCTGATGAGGGTGGAATGTAGGTGTTGTATCCATCTGTTTCTTTAGTGGAAGGGAACACTTTGATTTGGATGTAGATGGTTAGCTGTTGGCCTGGAGGTATCTGGTATTATTATGTTGTCTACATCAGTAAAGAATTTGATCCTCTTATTCTCAATGGTTTCTAGAATTTGTAATTAGATTTTTGTAATATCCTTGGGCTGTAGAGATCCCTGAAAGGCAGTGTTGTATATTGGGTGGGAGCTGCCATATTGTTTCCTTTAGACAGTACAGTATGAGGGTATAGCTTACTTGTATGACAGACATTCCTCCCCCCTCTCTGTAATATTTATTTATAATACATATGGGTTGGGAGCTGCCATAGTGGTTTCCCTTAGTACAGTACATGTATAGGGTATAGCTTATGTATGTACAGAACATTCCTTCTCTTATATTTTATACTAGGGTGGGAGCTGCCATATTGTTTCCCTTAGAGAACAGTACAGTAAAGGAGGGTATAGCTTATTGGTGTGTACAGAACATTTCTCTCTCTGTATAGTTATATTTTACATATAGGTGGGAGCTGCCCATAGTTTTTCCCCTTAGACGGGTAACGTATGAGGTATAGCTTATGTATGTACAGACTTCCCTTTCTCTGTTATATTTATATTTATACCTATGGGTGGAGCTGCCCATAATTGTTTCCCTTAGACAGGTACAGTATGAGGGTATAGCTTATTGTGTGTACAGAACATTCCTTCTCTGTATATTTATAGACATTATGGGTGGGAGCTGCCATATGTTTCCCTTAACAGTACATTGAAGGTATAGCTTAGTGTGTATGTACAGAACTTTCCTTCTCTGTATATTTATATTTATACATTGTGGTGGGAAGCTGCCAATATTGCTTCCTTAGACAGTACGTATTAGTGGTATAGCTTTATTGTATGTACAGACATTCCTTCTCTGTATATTTATACATTTGGGTGGGAGCTGCCATTGTTTCCCTTAGACAGTACAGTTGAAGTATAGCTATGTGTGTACACGAACATGTCCTTCTTCTTGTATACTTTAACTATGGTGTGGGAGCTGCCATATGGATCCCTTAGACATACAGTATGGGGTATAGCTATTGTGTGTTACAGAACATTCCTTCTCTGTAATATTTATACATAGTGGTGGGAGCTGGCCATATTGTTTTCCTTAGACAGTACAGTATGAGGTAGTAGATTATTGTATGTCGAACATTTCCTTCTTTGTATTTTTATACATATGGGTTGGAGCTTCTGCCATATTGTTTCCCCTAGACAGTACAGTATGAGGGTATAGCTTATTTTATTACAGAACATCCCTTCTCTGTATATTTATACTATGGGGTGGGAGCACTGCATATTGTTTCCTTAGACAGATACAGTATGAGGGTATAGCTTATTGTAGTACCAGAACATTCTTCTCTGCTTAATTTTAACATATGGGTAAGGAGCTGCCATAGTGTTTCCCTTAGACATTGCGGTATGTTTTAACACATGAATTGGCATTTGTTTCCAAGTTAAACCAGATCCCCCGGAGAATCTCCTGGTTGAACCTGTACCATTTGCACCAAGGCGTCTTCATGTCACTTGGGATTATCCGGGCAGTTGGCCGAAGGAGCTGCACTTTCAGCTGAAATTCCGGTTGCAATACCGCCCAGTGGAACACCCGCTGTGGTCTGAGGTGAGCTACGCTAATTCCATGGTGGGTTATCGTGCAATGAACCTGATTGGTTGGTGCTTGGTTGGTAATTGTGTGATACTTCTAATTGGCCCATGAATTGTCCTGGACAGTATCGCGAGATCTGAACACAGTTCAACACAACAGTCACATTGTGAGATCTGGGCAGGGAACAAACATTAAAACAAAACAACAATAAGAATAAAACAGATAGAATTGTGTGGAATAAGATAGATAATGGATAAGGGATAGAATGGAATAACAGACCATTTGTGGGTCATTTTCACATCTTTGGGGTTGTGGTCCCTCAAGTGAACAGAGTCTAAGTTACACCATAAACTTAAATACGTTTCCCATAAAGTATCATAGTATCTGTACTAATGCCCTGTATAGTATCATAGTATCTGTACTAATGTCCTGTATAGTATCATAGTATCTGTACTAATGCCCTGTATAGTATCATAGTATCTGTACTAATGCCCTGTATAGTATCATAGTATCTGTACTAATG
>JAACNH010004758.1:0-21317 GCA_019447015.1 Hymenochirus boettgeri | reverse complement strand
ATAAACCCAGCCTTTTCAAACTATCACTCTCCCATTGACTTGAATGGTTCCAAATTCGAACTTTCAAACTTTTACTGAAGGATTTCTCAGACTTTCGAACTTTCTGGACTTTCGATAATTAACAAACGTTCGTTGACGCGGTTTAAGAATTATCGAATTTACAAGCCGATCTCTAACCCTTGAATGTGTCATTCGCTAACTCTCGAAAGTATTGTTCGTTTTCGTTAACCCTCAAAAGTATCGTTCGATTTCGGTAACCCTTGAATTTATGGCTCTATTTTCGCTGACCCTCGAAAGTATCATTCGTTATCCCTCTAATTGGCCGTAACCCTCTAATGTAGCTTGCGCAAAACCCGACAATTGCTTGCTAGTGTTGCGAAAAACCTGACAATTGCCCGCTAGTGTTTAGGAAGTGTTTTAACAAGTTTTTCGCTAACCCTCAAAAGTATCGTTCGATTTCGGTAACCCTCGAATTTATGGCTCTATTTTTGTTGACCGTCGGAAGGATTGTTCGGTAACCCTCTAATTGGCCGTAACCCTCTAATGTAGCTTGCGTAAAACCCCACAATTGCTTGCAAGTGTTGGCGCTAAACCCGACAATTTCCCGCTAGTGTTTAGGAAGTGTTTTAACAAGTTTTGGTGATAGTGCCATGTTCCTCAGACCATTTCCCAGGTGCCACAGCCATTTACAATAAGTTACCATTGTTAGTTTAGCTGTAAAAAACCTAGGGGCATATTTATAAAGGTTCGTTAACTTTTCGCGGCCGTTTTCGGGCCTTTATAAATCGCGGTAAACGCGATTTATGCGTTAATGGCCGCGAAAACGGCCGCGAAAAGTTAACGAACCTTTGTACTGAAACCTTTATAAATAGCCCTAGGTGTTTGTACAGCTAAACATACAATGGTGATACATTGTAATGGCTTGTGGCACCTGGGAAATAGGGTACCTATGGGGCAATGGCAGTATCACCAAAACTTGTTTTAAAAACACTTCATAAACACTAGGGGGAAATTTGTCAGGGTTAGCGCAAACACTAGCAAGCCAATTGTAGGGTTTACGAAGTCACATGATTTGAGGGTCGTTACGGCCAATTAGAGGGTTATTTCGAAAGATCTTCGGGGTCAACGAAAAATAGAGCCATAAATTCTTTTTTGAGGGTTACCGAAAATGAACAATACTTTCGAGGAGTTAGCAACTGGACACGTATAAGGGTTGGAGTCGGCTTATTAAGATTCAAATTTTCTCGAAAGCCTGATCAACGACGTTCCAATAATTGTGATTCGAAGTCCGAAGAAATCCCTTCAGTAAAACGTTTGAAAGTTAGAATTTGGACCCATTAATGTCAATGGGAGAGTGATAGTTTGAAAAGGCTGGTGTTTATTACAGCTAAACTAACAATGGGAACTGTACTGTAAAGGCTTGCGGACACTCTGGAAATGGTAGGGGAACATGGCACTATCACCAAAAACTTTTTTTGTAAAACGCCTTCTAAACACAGCGGGCAATTGTCGGGTTTTGGAGCAACACTAGCTAAGCAATGTTGGGTTTGCGCAACCAATTAGGGGTAAGGCCAATTCAGGGTTACCAACACGATACTTTCAAGGGTCAGCAAAAGAAATAGAGCCAGCATAAGCTTCGGGTTACGAAATCGTGAACGATCCTTGAGGGTTTAGCGAACACACGAACAAAATATTTGACGAGTTAGCACTGCGACATTATCAGGTTAGATGAACGGCTAGTAAATTGATAATTTACTACAACCGCAGCAAACTTGAACGTTGTATGTCGAAATAGGAAAGTCCAATGTGAGAAATCCGGTAGTAGAAGTTTGAAGTTCAATGGCCATTCAGTCAGAAGATAGTTTGAAAAGAGGTTTATTACAGTCCTAAACTAACCAATGGTGACTACTGTAAATGGCTGTGAACCTGGGAAAAATGGTCTGGAAACTAGGCACCTAAACCAAAACTTGTTAATAACACTCCTAAAACACTAGCGGAATTGGCAGTTTTGCGCAACCCATAGCAAGAATTGTCGGGTTTTGCGCACGTACTATGGTTGAGGCATGCCAATAGAGGGTTACGTTAAACGATAACTTTCAGGGTCAGCGAAAATAGAGCCTAACAGTACCATCGATCTGAGGGTTTAGCGAAAATGAAACAATACTTTTCGAGAGTTAGCAAAGACACATTCAACGGGTTTAGGATGCGGCGTCGTCGAAATCGAATACTTCTCGAAACCGTGTCAACGACGTTCGCTCAATATTTGGAAAGTCAGAAAAGTTCCGAGATAGAGAAATCCGTCAGTAAAAGTTGAAACGTTCAATTGGAACCCATTCAAGTCAATGATGAGGTGAGAGTGTGATAGTTTGAAAAGCCATGGGTTTTATTCACTAAAACTAAAATGGTAACTACGGTAAATGGCTGTGGCGACCTGGGAAATGGTCGGGGGAACATGGCACTATCACCAAAACTTGTTAAAACGCTTCCTAAACACTAGCGGGCAATGTCAGGGTTTGTTCGCCAACATAGAAGCAATTGGTTGGGTTTTTGCGCAAGCTTACATTAGAGGGTGGTGGCGGCCAATTCGAGGATGACGCAATGATATTCAGGGTCAGCGAAAAAAAAGAGCCTAAATTTCAGGGGTTACGAATGAACGATTACTTTTGAGGTTAGCGAAAAGAACCAATACTTTCGAGAGTTTTGAGCGAATGAAATCAAGGGGTTAGAGATCGGTTGTAATTCGATAATTTTAAAACCCGCGAATCACCGGACAGTTTGTTAATTCTCGAAAGTCAGAAGTGCGAAGTCTGAGGAAATCTTCGTAAAGTTGTGAAAGTTCGAAATTTGGAACCTCAAGTCAATGGGAGAGGATAGTTTGAAAAGGCTGGGTGTATTCAGCTAAAACTAACAATGGTAACTTACTGTAATGGGCGTGGAACCTTGAAATGGTATGAGAAACATGGCATATACCAAAACTTGTTAAATGCCATTCTAAACACTAGCGGGCATTGTGGGTTTTGCGCACACATAGCAAGCAATGGCCGGGTTTGTGCGAAAAGCTACGTTAGAGGGCTATGGCCAATTAGAGGGGTTACCGAACGATACTTTCCAGGGTCAGCGAAAATCTGAGCGACAAATCAAGGGTTACCGAAATCGACAATCACTTGTGAGGGTTAGCGAAGAAAAGAAAATACTTGAGAGTTTAGAGAGAATGACACATTCCGGGGTTAGCGAGGCTCGGTAAATTCGATAATCTGAAAAACGCTACAACGAAGTTCGATAATGATACGAAAGTCCGGAAAGTTTAAACGTACGAGAACATCCTTCAGTAAAAAGTTGAAACGTCAAATTGGACCATCCTCAAGCAATGGAGAGTGATAGTTTGAAAAAGTTAGGTTTTTACAACTAAAACTAAAAATGGTACTTACGATATTGGCGGTGGCACCTGGGAAATGGTCTGGGGAACATCCGGCATATCACCAAAACTGTTTAAACACTTCCTAACCACTAGCGGGCAATTGTCAAGGTTTTTGCCAACACCAGCAAGCCAATTGTCGGGTATCTTGCGCAAGCCTTACATTAGAGGGTTACGGCCAATTAGAGGGATAACGAATGATACTTCAAGGGTCAGCGAAAATAAGCCATAATTCGAGGGGTTACCGAACGAACTGATACTTTTGAGGGTTAACGAAAACGAACAATAACTAGAGAGGTAGCAATAGACAATTAATGGTTAGAGACGGCTTGTGGAAATTCGATAAATTCTTATAAACCGGGCAACGAACGTCACGTAATTATCGCAAAGTCCGGAAGGTTGAAAGTCCAAGATATCCTTCATTTAAAGTGAAGAGCTGGGTTATTACAGCTCTAACTAACAATGGTAGCTACTGTAAAATGCTGTGGCACACGGGAATGGTCTGGGGAAAATGGCCATATCACCAATAATTGTCTATAAGAACTTCGTAACAAATAGGGGGCAATGTTCAGGTTTGCGCAAGCATACATTCGAGGGTTACGGCCAATTAGAGGGAACGATGATGACTCTTCGAGGGTCAACGAAAATAGAGCCTAAATCAAGGGTTACCGAAATCGAACAATACTTTGGGGTTTAGCGGAAAAACATAATAATATTGAGAGTTAGCGAATGACACATTCAGAGGGTTAGAAGATCGGCTCGTTAAAGACGCTAATTCTCGAAACACATCAACAGCCGACGTTCGATAATTATCGAAAGTTCAGGGAAATTCTTAACGTACGAGAAATCCTTAGTAGGAAGTGTGAAAGTTGCAATTAAGGGACCCATTTAAGTAAATGGGGGGCGATTGATAGTGAAAAGGCTGGGTTATTACAGCCTAAAATACCAATGGGTAATACGTAAATGGCTGTGGCACCTGGGAATAGGTCTGGGGAACATGCACTATCCCACAAAACTTGTTAAAACACTTCCAAACCACTAGGGGCATATGGGGGGTGTATTGAACAGCTAGATTCGGGGTTGGCCAATTAGAGGGTTTACGGAACGATTACGTTCGAGAGGGTCAGCGAAATAGAGCCTAAATTCGAGGGTTACTTGTCAGCAATCAGCATAATGTCAATTCATATAAACAGATATTACATCCCTTTTCTGAAACAGATGTGTTCCCTCCCTTACAGGAGACCATCACCAATAATTCCAATCAGCCCCCATGACCCCTTGTATTCCCTACCCCTCCCTATGAGGAGGGAGACGTGACAACCAATAAGATCATACCGCACCTGAACCCCCATGACCACAGTAACCCCCATCCACCCCTCCCTTATACAGTCAAGGACCCATCAACCCATATATTCCCAGCAGACCTATGACCACAACCCTAATCAATCTCTCTCCTTATACATTTTTAGGCCCTATGTGATGATAAGACACCAGGGAGACCCCCCCCAAGACTGGTGGTGGTGTACTATCAGTAGTAAAGAAAGAAGACACTATGTGACTGACACCACACACGTGAAGTGAGTCGTTCAAGTCAACAGGCTGCTCTTCTTTGCTGCCTCGTAATACTCTCGGCTCCCTCCACCACAGTATGCTTGAGTCTTCTATGCGATGGCTGGCCTGGCCTGCGCAAATAACAGTCGCTCCACACATATCCGGTTACGGTCACCCACCAAGTGACTTGACGCACGGCGCGCAAGCACGAGCGAACAAGGAAGGGTAGTGGAATCAGAACCAAGAAGCAGCGTCGGGCTTAGCCTGTATCCTGAGATCGCGTAGCCAGGATAGTCTCGATATCCAGTACTAGAGATCACTATCATGATTCAGCGATCATCAGCTAGTCATCATATCTATGATATATAGAGCTATCTATCTTCGATCCAGCGCTATCTATTCGAGCTTCATCTGTCTAGTCTATGATAGTGATCGCGCTATC
The DNA here is from genome assembly GCA_019447015.1 of Hymenochirus boettgeri. NCBI lineage: Eukaryota > Metazoa > Chordata > Amphibia > Anura > Pipidae > Hymenochirus > Hymenochirus boettgeri. The sequence continues at coordinate 15,909 of JAACNH010004758.1, read as the reverse complement.
CAGTGAGAGCATATATTACGCGCGATCCATATATATAGTATCCCTTATTATCGATGATAGCTATATATCGTATCATCCATTATCTATGATCTATGTTATGGATTATCTTCTATCTACTATCATCATCTAGCTATATATCTATCATCTTACATATTATTATCTAGCTAGCTATACGATCAATATACATTTATCATATATCTAGCAGTCTATAATCAGCGTAATCCTCTCTCTATCTATCTATCGCTATCTTCCTCTCTCCGTCTCTCTTCTCTATCTACCTTCCTTCCAGCCAATGAGGAATGAAGGGCCGAAGCTATCATGTGTGGATGGAGAGAGGTGAGGGAAGGTCGGGGCTCCTGCAGAGGGCGGGCAAAAACATCAACCAACGGTGGCAGGACGGAACGGAAGGTGCCACCGTGCACGAGGTGCCGGGGGAGGAAAAGAACCGGGGACGGGGGGGGAAACCTGTTAATTTAAAAACGGTGATCCAGGGTCACTGACCTCGTGACAAGCACCTGGGCGACCACGAATGTAAAAAACCTAGGGGCATATTTATAAAGGTTCGTTAACTTTTCGCGGCCGTTTTCGCAGCCATTAACGCATAAATCGCGTTTACCGCGATTTATAAAGGCCCGAAAACGGCCGCGAAAAGTTAACGAAGCGTTAACCTTTCGTGCCGATACTTACCTGTTACCGCCGCTTCTATGTATAGTTCGATTTCGGTAAACCCTTTGCACGTATCGTTCGAGAATCTCGAAAGTAGTTATTTTTGCTAACGCTCGAATAGTTTGTATGATATTATCGAACGTTCGTGTTTGTGCGTTTCGAGAATTATCGAATTTACGAGCCGTTCGCTAACCCTTGAAGGTATTGTTCGGATGTTCGGAACCATCGAATTTATGGCTTATTTTCGCTGTGACCCTCGAAAGTAGCATTCGGTAACCTTCGAATTGCCGTTGAACCATCTAAGTAGCTTGCGACAAAACCCGACAATTGCCTGATCGTGTTTAGTCAAGGTGTTTTAACAGGTTTGGTGATAGTGCCATTTCCCCAGACCATTTCCCAGGTGCCAAGCCATTGTACAGTAAGTTACCATGTTAGTTTAGCTGTAATAAACCCAGCTTTTCAAACTATCACTCTCCCATTGACTTACTTGAACGTTGATTTACATACTTGAAGTGGGGAAGTTTAAAACGGACCGAAATTTATGAAGTTTTTGCCATCTCTAATTCTGTGTATAGCCATTAGGCTTTGTGCTTCTTATCAATACAAACTGTGCAGTGATAGCTCCACCCCTTTATGGCAATAGCTAGTCTTGCTGCTGTCATTACCTGTCATAACTGTAAGTCTTAATAAAAAAAAAAAGGATTATTGTGGGCAGCACTGTAGCAGAGGTATGGTAACTCGGTAACATAGATGTAGCTGCAGGCGCTGAGTCCTGAGTTCAATTCCCCCTTGGACACACCTGCCAAGGAGTCGTGAGCCCCTCTGCTCTGTTGCTGGTCTGGTTTCCCGAGGCACTCCATTTCTTACCACTGTAGTTGCCATTCCACGTGACTTACCAGTCTGTCCCTTCCCAGACACAATCTGGTGAAAACAGAATGGCAATACGCACGTGCAAAAATGCACTTCAAACAAAATTTTGACACTTTCAACCTATCGTATTTCTTTATGACCTCCAAGCGTTTATTAGGAGGTGGGAATCCAGGCATACAAATAAGCAAGAAGAGGAGAAGACCAACCATATACGGTTACGGTTCCATCATTAGGCCATCCCCATTAATAACGGCGCAGCCCGCACTGAAAGATAATGAGTTAGCTGTGCCCAGGGCCAGTTTGAGACATGAAGAAGAATTAGAAACCTTCTGCTAAAGAAAGAATCACTGTGGGTTTGATGGTTTTCCGCCTTGCTCGTGTCTCCCGAATGGGTCCAAAACCACCGTCCGCATCCTATTGTCCTAATATGGGTAGATCAGAGGGGTATTACACATCCCAACATTCCCCGCTCAGGACTGGGTGCGGGCCGGATTATGCACAAGCACCCCGAGGCAACTGCCGGGGCCCAGATGCCAGAGGGGCCCGTAGGTGCCAATCTGACTCGTCCTTGAAAAAAAATATCTATTTCAGCCGGGTCTGACCTTTAAATAATGGATCCGCCCCCCCAGGGGCCTTGACCCGGGGCTTCCAATCCTGATAGGATGACAGGCAGCAAATCAGTTAGTGGTAGAGAGTGGGTATGAGGTTGGCTGTACGCACAGGCCATAGCACGCTACGCACAAGAAGCTCGTAAGTCCACGATACCAAATGTAGCTCAGTTCTCATAGAAAGTTCATGTTTATAGGCAGATAATCTGCGAAAAGACCATTGTTGAATATCACCAACCAAAGGACTAGAGATGGCCGAACTTCAACTACATGGATGGAAGTCAAATAGTTCGAAAAGTTCCTAATGAAAATGCCAATTAAAAATCTCAATGGTAATTAATGTAATGGCTGTGGACCTGGGAAAGGTCGCGGGAACAGTTCCAATATTCCAGGCATTCGATATAAGCGATTTACTCTCATGCCGCTACTTTCGCGCTCTCGCCGCGAAAATTCGATAATTATTCCCATGAAGACACGTGAATGATGCCGCCTATAGGTAGAATAGACATTTACTTTGGATTCGTAGTCACTTACTCGCGTATTGGATAATAGACATTTTTACTAGCCGATTTGATGAATTCGATATTTACTGTGTATTGGTATAATCGACATTGTTACTAGCGGATTCGAGATTCTGATATTTACCTCGCGTATCTTGTAGTAATAACATTTTACTAACGCGATTCGAGATTATATTTACTCCGTATTGGATAATAGACATTTTCCTTGCGGATTGGAATATCGATATTTTACTCGCGTATTGGTTATAATAATACTTTTACTCGAGTTCGATTTAATTCGGTGATTGGTTACTTTCAGCGGACGATACATATTCGGTATTGTATAATAGACATTTTACTTGCGGATTTGATAAATTCGATATTTACATACTGCTAGTAGGATATAATTATCACGTACGTATTTTAGCTTATATGCCGTGTTTTTACTTATTGATAATTCGATATTTATCGCGTATTGGTTTTAATAGACATTTTACTCACGGATCGATAATTTTCGATATTTTACTCGGCTAATGGTATATCTGACATTTTACTAGCGATTTCGATAATGCGATATTACTGCGTATTGGATATATATACATTTTACCTGCGGATTTGCGTTAGATTCGATGATTTACTTGCGTATTCGTATAATTAGACTTTAAACTTTGCGATTTCGATAAGTTCGATATGTTACTTCGCGTATTGGTATATAGATCATGTTTACTTGCAGAGTTTTCGATATTATTGCATGTATGCATTTACTCGCATTTGTTATTCATTTGCGTTGATAATAGACATTTTACTTGCAGATTTGATAATTCGATTTTACTCGTCGAAATTGGGTATAATTAGACATTTTTACTAGCGGATTTAGAAAATTCGTATTTACCGCGTTATTGGTATAATAGATATTTTACTAGCGGATTTGAGATTCAGTATTTACTGCGTATTGGTATAATAGAACATTTTACTGCGGATTTGAGAATTCGATATTTACTGCGTATTGGTATAATAGACATTTTACTGTGCGGATTCGATAATTCGAATTTACGCGTATGGTTTATTGGTATAATAGGACATTTGTACTTGCGGATTGAGGTAATGTCGATATTTATTCGCGTATGCGTATATAGACTATTTTACTGCGGATTTGATAATATGATATTTACTGCGGATTGGTATAAAGACATTTTAACTTCGGGATTGAGGAGTTCGATATTTCCTCGCGTATGGTATATAATAGAATTTACCTAGCGGATTTGACGAATTCGATATTTACTCGCGTATTGGTATTAATAGACATTTACTTGCGGAGATTTGAGAATTCCGCATACTTTACTCGTATTGTATAATAGACATTTTACATGCGGATTCGGATAATTCGATATTTACTCGCGTATTGGTATATAGACATTTTACTTGCGATTTGATAATGTCGATATTTACTCGCGTAAGTATTGGTATGAATAGACATTTACTTGCGGATTTGAGAATTCGATATTTACTCGCGTATGGTATAATAGACATTTTACTTGCTGATTTGAGAATTCGATATTATCCGCCCGTATTGGTATATAGACATTTTACTTGCGATTTAAAAATTCGATATTTACTCGCGTTTTGTTAATAGCCATTTTACTTGCGGATGATTTAGAATTCGATATTACTCGGTATTGGTATAATAGACATTTTACTTGCCGATATAAGAATTCGATATTTACTCTGCGTATTGGTATAATAGACATTTTACTTGCGGATAATTTTTGCGGGGGGCATTTTACTGGGATAATTGGATATTTACTGCGTATTGGTATAATAGACATTTTACTTTGCGGATTCGATAATTCGATATTTACTCGCGTATTGGTATAATAGACATTTTACTTGCGGGATTTGAAATTCGATATTACTGCGTATTGGTATAATAGAACATTTCTTCGTCGGATTTGTAATAATTCGATATTTACTCGCGCTATTGGTATAATAGACATTTTACTCGGATTCGATAATTGATATTTACTCGCGTATTATTGTATAATAGACATTTTACTCGTGGATTGATAATTCGATATTTACTCGGTATTGGTATAATAGACATTTTACTCCGGATTCGAGTTTAATCAGGATATTACTCGCGTATTGAGTATAATAGACATTTTACTCGCGGATTTGATAATTCGATATTTTACTGGTATTGGTATAATAGACATTTTACTGCGGATTCGATAATTCGATATTTACTCGCGTATGTTGTATAATAGACATTTACTCACGATGATTTCATTCCTATATTATCGCGTATTGGTATAATAGACATTTTACTGCGGATTCGAATTCGATATTTACTCGCGTATTGGTCGATTAATAGACATTTTACTCACGGTTCGATAATTTGATATTTACTGCGTATTGGTATAATAGCTCTTTTGCACGGATTCGATAATTCCATATTTACTCGCGTATTGGTATAATAGAATTTACTTGCAGATTTAATTCGAATTTACTTGAGTATGGATAATAGACATTTTACTGCGATTCGATAATTCGATATTACTGCGTATTGGTATATTAGACATTTTACTGCGGATTGAAATTTCGATATTTACGTCGCGTATTGGTATAATAGACACTTACTACGGATTCGATAATTCGATATTACTCGCTTATTGGTTAATAGACATTTACTCACGGATTCGATTAATCGATATTTACTGCGTATTGGTATAATAGACATTTTACTTGCCGGATTAGTTATTCGATATTTACTCGCGTTATTGGTATAATAGACCTTTTACTTGCGGATTGATAATTCGATATTACTCGCGTATTGGTATAATAGACATTTACCTTGCATGATTCGTAATTATCGATATTACTTGCGTATTGGTATAATAGCATTTTATGCTTGGATTTGAGAATTCGATATTTACTCGCGTATTGGTATATAGACATTTTACTTGCAGATTAAGAATTCGATATTTACTGCGTATTGGTATAATAGAACATTACATGCGGATTTGAATTCGATATTTACTCGCGTATTGGTTATAATAGACATTTTACTTGCGGATTTTAAATTCGATATTACTCGCGTATTGGTATAATAGCATTTTACTTGCGGATTCGTAATTCGATTTTACTCGCGTATTGGTATAATAGACATTTTACTGATGCCGCATTGAAGCGATATTTACTGCGTATTGGTATAATAGACATTTACTTGCAGATTCGATATTCGAATTTACTGCGTATTGGTATAATAGACATTTTACTTGCGGATTCGATAATTCCGATATGTATTCCGTATTGTATAATAGATGATTTTACTGCTGGACGTATTGATCCCACATTTTGCGGATTTTATGGTACTCGCTATTGGTATAATAGACATTGTTACTCGTCGGATCGAATTCGAATTATGTACTCGCCGTATTGGTACAATAGACATTTTCCCGGATTGTTAATTCGATATTACTCGCGTATTGTGTAATAGACATTTACTCGCGGATTGAATTCGATATTTACCCCTATGGTATAATTAGACATTTACTGCGGATTGAGATTCGATATTTACTCGCGTATTGGATAATAGACATTTTACCTGCGTTATAATTCGATATTTACTCGCGTATGGTATAATAGGACATTTTACTGCCGTGATTTGAGAATTCGATATTTACTGAGTATGGTATCATGACATTTTAATCTTCGGATTTGAAATTCGATTATTATCGCGTTGGTATAATAGCATTTAACTTGCGGATTTGAGCATTCGACATTTACTCACGTAGTAGTCTAATAGACATTTTACTTGAGGATTTGAGTAAATTCGATATTTACTGTCGTTTGGTATAATAGACATTTTACTTGCGGATTCGAGATTCGATAAGTATAGTCGTATTGGATAATAGACATTTACTTGCTGATTTGAAATTCATATTACGTTACTCGTGTTTGGTATAATAGCACATTTTACTGACGGATTTAAAATTCGATATTTACTCGCGTATTTGGTAAATAGCCTTTTACTTGCGGATTTGAGAATTCGATAGTTTACTCCTTATGGTTAATAGACATTTTACTTGACAGATTGAAAAGAATGTACGATATTTACTTGCGTATTGTTTAATAGAACTTTACTTGCGTTCGATAATTCGATATTACTTGCGTTATTGGGTACAATAGGACCATTTTACTTTGCGATTCGCATAATTCGAATTTACTCGCGTATTGGTATAATAGACATTTTACCCCGGATTGATAATTCGTATTTACTCGCGTTATTGGTATAAGAGAATTTTACTACGGATTCGATAATTAGATATTTTACTCGGCGGATATTGTATAATGACATTTTACTGGGATCCGGAATTCGATATTACTCCGTATTGGTATAATAGCATTTACTCAGCGGATTCGAATCAATTCGATATACTCGCGTATGGTATAATAGACTCTTTACTGCGATTTAGGAATCGATATTACTCGCGCTTGGTATAAAGACAGTTACTGCGGATTTGATAATTCGATATTTACTGCGTATTGTATAATAGACATTTACTTGCGTGATTTGAAATTCGATATTTATAGAGTATTGGTATAATAGACAGTTTACTCGCGCGATTTGATAATTGAGACCTTACTCGCGTATAGTATATAGTTGTTTTTTTGACATTTTACTTGCTACCGGATTTGAGATTCGATATTACTCGCGAATTGGTATCAATAGACATTTTACGCTGCGGATTGGTATAATTCGATATTTACTTGGTATTGCGTATAATCGACATTTTACTTGGGATTTGAAATTCGATATTTACTCGGCGTATTGGCTAAATATCACATGTTACTTGCGGGATTTGAGAGAATTCGATATTACGTCGCGTATTGGTATAATAGACCATGTGTTACTTCGGATTTGAGAATTCGATATTACTCACGTATAGTATAATAGACATTTACTTCGTGATTTGAAATCAGTATTACTCGCGTATTGGTATAATAGACATTTTTACTTGACGGATGTGAGGAATTCGATATTTACGTCGCATATTGGTTATAATAACTTTTACTTCGCGATTTGAACATTCGATATTACTCGTCGTTATTGGTATAATAGACTTTTACTTGCGGATTTAATTCGATACTTAATCGCGTTTGGTATAATAGCATTTTACTGCGGATTGATGAAATTCGATATTACTCGCGAATTGGTTAATAGACATTTTACTTGGATATAGAATTCGATTTTACTCGCGTATTGGTATAATAGACCATTACTTCGGATTGAAATTCGATATTACTCTGCGTATGGGTTATAAAGACATTTTACTGCGGATCGAGTAATTCGAATATTTACTCGCGTATTGTATAATAGACATTTTATCGCGGATTATTTAATTCGATATTTACTCGTGTATTGGTATAATAGAAATTTTACTCTGGATTCGATAAGTCGTATTTACTCGCGTATTGGTATAATAGACATTTTACTGCGGATTTGAATTCGATTATTACTGGCGTATTGGTATAATAGACATTTATCACGATTCGATAATTCGATATTTACTCGCGTTATGGTTATATAGACATTTATAGCGGATTTGAAATTCCGATATTTACTCGCGTATTGGTATATAGCAAATTTTACATGCGGGATTTGATAATCGATATTTACTCGCGTATTGGTAAATAGACATTTACTGCGGATTTGATATTCGATATTTACTGCGTATTGGTATAAATAGACATTAACTCGCGGATTTGATAATTCGATATTACTCGCGTATTGGTATAATAGGACATTTTACTGCGGATTGAGATTTAGATATTACTCGCGTATGGTATAATAGACATTTACCTGCGGATTTGATTGAATTCGATATTTACTCGCGTATTGGTATAATAGACATTTTACTTGCGGATTTGATGCATAATTCGATATTTACTCGCGTATTGGTATAATAGACATTTTACTTGCGATTGAGAATTCGATATTTACTGCGTATTGGTATAATAGACATTTACTTGCGGATTTGCGAATTCGATATTTACTCGCGTATTGGTATAATGACATTTTACTGCGGATTTGAGAATTCGATATTACTGCGTATATTGGTATAATAGACATTTACCTGACGGATTGATAATTCGATATTTACTCGCTATTGATAATAGACATTTTACTTGCGGATTTGAGAATTCGATATTTACTCGCGTATTGGTATAATAGACATTTACTAGCGGATTTGAGAATTCAGTATTTACTCGCGTATTGGTATAATAGACATTTTACTTGCGGATTTGAGAATTCGATATTTACTCGCGTATTGGTTATAATAGACATTTTACACTGCGCGGATTTGTAACTCGTATATTTACCGCGTATTGGTATATAGCATTTTACTTGCGGATTTGAGAATTCGACTATTTACTCGACGCTATTGGTATAATAGAATTTTACTTGCGGATTGAGGAATTCGATATTTACTCGCGTATTGGTTATAATAGACATTTTTACTTGCTGATTGAGAATTCGAATTTTTTTTATTTTTTTACTCGCGTATTGGTATAATAAGACATTTTACTTGCGGATTTAAAAATTCGATTTTACTCGCGTTTTGATAAATAGCCATTTTACTTCGCGGATTGAGAATTCGAGTATTTACTCGCGTATTGGTTTTATAATAGACATTTTACTTGAGATATAAGATCGATATACTTGCGTATTGGTATATAGAATTTTACTTGCGGATTCGATAATTCGATATTATTCGTATTGGTTATATAGACTTATTTTACTTGCGCGATTCGATAATTCGATATGTTTATTCACGTTATTGGTATAATAGACATTTTACTCGCGGATTTTAAATTCGATATTAATCGCCGTTTGGTTATAATAGACATTTATCGTGGATTCGGATTAATATCGATTTACTCGCGTATTGGTATAATAGACATTTTACTCACGGATTGATAAGTTCGATATTTCACGGCGTATTGGTTAATAGACCTTTACTCGCGGATTTGATATCATCGATATTTCGCCGTTATGGGTTATAATAGACATTTACTCGGGGATTGATAATTCGATATTTACTCGGTATTTGTATTAATAGACATTGTACTCAACGGATTCGATATTGCTATATTTACTCGCGTATTGGTATAATAGACATTTTACTTGCGGATTCGATAATTCGATATTTTACTCGCGTTTGTATAATAGAATTTTACTCGGTTCGATAATTTGATATTTTACTTGCGGTATTGGTTATAATAGCCTGTTTTGCTAGTCGGATCGATAATTCAATATTACTCGTATTGTCGTATAATAGACATGTTTACTGCCTGCAGATTTGAGAATGTCGAATTTATTTACTTGGTATGGTATTAATAGGACATTTACATGCAGATTGATAATTCGATATTACTTGCGTATTGGTATATAGACATTTACTTGCGGATGCGAAATTCGATATTTCGCGCGTATTGGTTATAATAGAACATTTTACTCACGATTCTGCTAATTCGATATTACTCGGTATTGCTTTAATATAGGAATTTTACTCACGGTCTATCGATATTACTGCATTGGAGAACATTACTGCGATTAGTTGATCGATATTTACGCGTATGGTATTAATAGACGTTTACCTTGCGGAGCGAAATTGATATTTACTCGGTATTGGATAATATGACATTTACTGCAGATTCGTTAAGATATACTGGCGTATTGGTATAATAACATTTTACTCGGGATTGTTAATCTGATATTTATCGCGTATTGGATATAGACATTTACTTGCGATTTGGAATTCGATATATTTACTCGCGTATGGTATAATAGACATTTTACTTGCGGATTTAAATTCGATATTTACTCGCCGTTTTGGTTATAATGAATTTACTTGCGGAGTTGAGAATTCGAATAGTACTGGTTATTGGTATAATGACATTTTACTGCAGATATAAGAATTCGATATTTACTTGCGTATGGGTATAATAGACATTTTCTTCTGCGGAATTCGATAATCGATATTTACTTCGTCTTGGTATAATAGACATTTTACTTGCGGATTCGAAATCGATATTTATTCGCGTATTGGTATAATAGATATTTTTTACTCGCGGATTTGATAATTCGATATTTACTCGCGTATTGGTTATAATAGACATTTTACTCGGGATTCGGATAATTCGAATGATTTACTCGCGTATTGGTACCAATAGACATTTTACTCATCGGATCGATCATTCGATATTAACTCGCGTATTGGTATTATTGGTATAATAGACATTTTACTGCGGATTTGATAATTCGATATTTACTCGCGTATTGGTATAATAGACATTTTACTTGCGATTGAGATTCATAGTTACTCGCGTATTGGTATAATAGACATTTACCTGAGGATTGATAATTCGATATTTACTGCGTATTGGTATAATAGACATTTTACTTGCGGATTTTGAGAATTCGTATTTACTCGCACGTATTGGTTTAATATACATTTTACTTGCGGATTTGAGAATCGATATTAACTCGCGTATTGGTTATAATGAATTATACTGCGGATTTGAGAATTCGTATTTACTCACGTATTAGTTAATAGACATTTTACTTGCGGCATTTGAGAATTCATATTTACTCGCGTATTGGTATAATAGACATTTTACTTGCGGATTTGAGAATTCGATATTACTCGCGTATTGTATAATAGAATTTTACTTGCTGATTTGAGAATTCTGATATTTACTCGCGTTTGGTATAATAGACATTTTATGCGGATTTAAAATTCGAATGTATGCGTTTGGTATAATAGCCATTTTACTGCGGATTTGAGGAATTGCGATATTTACTCGCGTATTGGTATAATAGAATTTTACTTGCAGATATAGAATTGATATTCTACTGGTATTGGGTATAATAGACATTTTACTTGCGGATTCGATAATTCATATTTACTGCGTATTGGTATAATGACATTTTACTTGCGGATTGCAATAATTCGATAATTTACTCGGCGTATTGGTATAATAGACATTTACTCGCGGATTTGAGTAATTCGATATTACTCGCGTATTGTATAATTAGAATTTACCTGATTCGATTAATTCGATATTTACTCGCGTATTGGTATAATAGACATTTACTCAGGATCGATTAATTCGATATTTACTGCGTATTGGTATAATAGACATTTTACTTCGCGGATTTAATTCGATATTTACTCGCGTTATTGGTAAATAGACACTTTTCTCGCGGATTCGATAATTCGATATTACTCGAGTATTGTATAATAGACATTTACTCACGGATTCGATAATCTATATTTACTGCGTTTGGTATAATAGACATTTTACTGCGGATTCGATAATTCGATATTTACCTCGCTATTGGTATAATAGACATTTTACTGCACGGTTTCGAATCGATATTTACTTGCGTATTGGTTATAATAGCCTTTTGCTAGGGATTGATAATTCATATATTACTCGCGTATTGGTTAAATAGACATTTACTTGCGATTGAGAATTCGATATTTACTTGAGTATTGGGCCCTAAATAGCATTTTACTTGCGATTGAAATTCGATATTACTCGCGTATTGGTATAATAGACATTTTACTCCGGATTCGATAATTCGATATACTCGCGTATGGTATAATAGATATTTTACTCACGATCGGATAATTCGATATTTACTTGCGTATTGGTTATAAAGACATTTTACTTGCGGATTCGTGATTCGATATTTACTCGCGTATTGATAATAGACATTTACTGCGGATTCGATAATCGATATTACTTCGCGATTGGTATAATAGACATTTTACTTGCAGATTCGTTAATTCGATATTTACTGCGTATTGGTATAATAGCCATTTACTCGCGGATGTTAATTCGATATTTACTCGCGTATTGGTATAATAGACATTTTTACTTGCTGATTTGAAATTCGATATTTACTCGCGTATTGGTATAAGACATTTTACTTGCGGTTAAAAATTCGATATTTACTCGGTTATGGTATAATAGCCATTTTACTTGACGGATTTGAGAATTCGATATTTACTGCGATATGGTATAATAGACATTTTACTTGCAGATAGAATTCGATATTTACTTGCGTTATTGGTTAATAGACATTTTACTTGCGGATTCGATAATTGCGATATTTACTGCGTATTGGTATAATAGACATTTTAACTTGCGGATTTCGATAATTCGATATTTACTCGGATTGGGATAATAGATATTTTACTGCGGATTTGATAATTCGATATTTACTGCGTATTGGTATAATAGACATTTACGTCGTGGATTCGATTAATTCGATATTATCTCGTATTGTACAATAGACATTTTACTCACGGATCTTTTCGATAATTTGATATTACTGCGTATTGGTATAATAGACATTGTACTCGCATTCGATAATTCGATATTACTGCCGTATTGGTTATAATAGACATTTTACTTGCGGATTTGAATTCGATATTTACTCGCGTTATGGTTAATAGACATTTTACCGCGGATTTGATAATTCTATATTTACTCGCGTATTGGTATAATAGACATTTTACTTGCGGATTTGAGAATTCGATATTTACTTGCGTATTGGTATAATAGACATTTTTACTGAGGTTTGAGAATGAATTAGATATTTACTCGCGTTATGGTATAATAGAATTTTAATTGCGGATTTGAGAATTCGATATTTACTCACGTATTGGTATGAATAGACATTTACTTGCGGATTTGAAATTCGATATTACTCGCGTATTGGTCATAATGCGCCATTTTAATTGCGGACTTTCGATGAAATCCGATATTTACTCGCGTATGGTATAATAGAGCATTTACTTGCTGATTGAGAATTCGATATTTACTCGCGTTTGGTATAATAGACATTTACTGCGGATTAAAAATTCGATATTTACTCGCGTTTGGTATAATAGCATTTTACCTTGCGGATTTGAGAATCGATATTACTCGCGGTATTGGTATAATAGACATTTTACTCGGGATTTGATAATTCGATATTTACTGCGTTTGGTATAATAGACATTTTACTCGCGGATTCGATTAATTCGATATTACTCGCGTATTTGTTAATAGACATTTTACTCAGCGGATTCGTAATTCTATATTTATCGCGTATTGGTATAATAGACATTTACTTGCGGATTCGATAATTCGATATTTACTCGCGTATTGGTTATAATAGACATTTACTCACGTTTCGATAATTCGATATTAATTGCGTATTGGTATAATAGCTTTTGCAGGCGATTCGATAATTTCCATATACTCGCGTTATGGTATAATAGACATTTACTTGCAGATGGTAGAATTCGATATTTACTTGGTATAGTAGTAATAGACATTTTAATGCCAGATTCGATAATTCGATATTTAGCTTGCGATTGGGTATTAATAGAAATTTGTAAGCTGCGGATTGATTAATTCGGATATTACTGCGTAGTGGTATTAATAGGACATTACTCAAGGATTCGATAATTCGATATTTACGCGGCGTGGATATGTAAAGATATTTACTAAGGATTCGATTAATTCGATATGTTTACTTGCGTATGGTATAATAGAATATACTTGCGGATTCGTTGATTCGATATTTCTGCGCGTTGGCTTAATAGACATTTTATTGCGGATGATAATTCGATATTAACTCGAGTATGGTATAATAGAATTTTCTGGCAGATTCGTGTTAATCGATATTACTTGCGTATTGTGTATAATGGACATTTTACCGCGGATTTGTTATTCGATATTTACTCGCGTATGGTTATATAGACATTTTACTTTGGTGATTTGAGAATTCGATATTTACTCGGTATTGGTATATAGACATTTTACTTCGGATTTAAAAATTCGATATTTACTCGCCGTTGTGAGTATAATTAGCCATTTACTTGCGGATGTGAGAATTCGAATATATTTAACTCTTGCGTTATTGGTATAATAGACATTTTACTTGCAGATATAAGAATCGATATTTACGCGTATGGTATAATAGACATTGTACTTGCGGCTTCGCTCCTTCGATTTTCCGTGGTCTGGTCTCCTCGCCCTTTTCCCGCGGCTTCGCTTCCTTCCGCTCTTCCCTCGCTGTCTTGGTATCTCCTCGCTCTTTTCCTCGCGGCTTTGCACGTGCAAAATGCAATTCAAACAAAAATTTTGACACTTTCAACCTATCAGTTTTTCATTATGATCTTTACTAAAAAACGTGGATGAAATATCCCGTCATTCCTCCGTTTCTGTTTTGTGCTTGCTTCTTTGTAGAGATGGACTTATTCAGTTCGAACAGACTCGGACTTCTCAAACTATCCCGGACGCGGTTTCTCGGACTTTCGAACTTTCCGGACTTTCGATAATTATCGAACGTTTGTTGTTGTGGTTTTCGAGAATTATCGAATTTACGAGCCGTTCGCTAAACCTTGAATGTATTGTTCGATTTCGGTAACCCTCGAATTTATGGCTCTATTTTCGCTGACCCTCGAAAGTATCGTTTGGCAACCCTCTAATTGGCCGTAACCCTCTAATGTAGCTTGCGATAAAATCCGACAATTTCCCGCTCGTGTTTAGTAAGTGTTTTGTGACATGTAGTGACATGTTCCCCAGACCATTTCCCAGGTGCCACAGCCATTTACAGTAAGTTACCATTGTTAGTTTAGCTGTAATAAACCCAGACTTTTCAAACTATCACTCTCCCATTTACTGAAGTTCGGAAATTCAAAACGGACCGAACTTTATTCTCCCATTTACTGAAGTTCGGAAATTCAAAACGGACCGAACTTTATGAAGTTTGGCCATCTCTACTTCTGTGTATAGCCAGCTTTAGGCTTTGTAAGTTTGGCCATCTCTACTTCTGTGTATAGCCAGCTTTAGGCTTTGTGCTTCTATCAATACAAACTGTGCAGTGATAGCTCCACCCCTTTATGCACATAGCTAGTCTTGCTGTCATAACTGTCATAACTGTCAAAAGGTCTTAATAAAAAAAAAAAGGATTATTGTTGGGCAGCCACTGTAGCAGAGTGGTAACATAGATGTAGCTGCAGCAATGGGTCCTGAGTTCTAGACATTTTACTTGCGGATTTGATAATTCGATATTTACTCGCGTATTGGTATAATAGACATTTTACTTGCTGGTATAATAGACATTTTACTTGCGGATTTGAGAATTCGATATTTACTCGCGTATTGGTATAATAGACATTTTACTTGCGGATTTG
>JAACNH010004757.1:0-22870 GCA_019447015.1 Hymenochirus boettgeri | reverse complement strand
ATAACAAGCCACACACTATTAATGCTGGCCATGTACTATTTATCCTGGCCATACACTATTAATGCTGACCATTACTATTAATGCTGACCATAAACTATTAATGCAAAATATACACTATTAATGCTGGCCATATACTATTATGCTGGCTATCCACTATTACTGCAAGCCATCCACTATTAAGCGGCCGTGTGTACTATTAATCCTGGCCATCACTATAAATGCTAGCCATATACTATTAATGCTGGCTAACCGCTATTAATGCTGGCTGTGTACTATTAATCCTGGCCATACACTATTAATGCTAGCCATATACTATTATTGCTGGCCATACTTTTAATGCTGGCTATCCACTATTTATGCAAGCCATACACTATGCAAGACTACATATTAATGCTGGCCGTGCAGTATCAATCCTGGCCATACACTATTAATGCTAGCATATACTATTAATGTTGGCCATATACTTTTAATGTGGCTATCCACTATTTATGCAAGCCATACACTATGCAAGCCATACACTATAAAGCTGGCCGTGCAGTATTAATCTGGCCATACACTATTATGCTAGCCATTTACTATTAATGCTGGCCATATACTTTTAATGCTGGCTATCCACTATTAATGCAAACCATAAACTATTAATCATATACTGGCCCAAAACACAAGGGGCCATCCACCATGGAAGAGAAAGATAAGTGGAAGGAAAGAAGTGAGTGGAAAAGGACAGTATTCTAAAACCAGGGCAGGAACCACTGAGTTGTCTGCAGTTCGGTGGAGGAATCTTCGTGTCCTCATGTTACCCCAGTGTAGAGCAGTGTGTTACAGACAGGGAACCTTCTACCATGATCATACACAGACTGTCATCATTGCAGCTTAGTAACGTCACATTCATTACTATCTCTGTATAGTTTATGTCTATAATGTGTGATCATATGTTCGGGCCGTAACAAGCATCTGTGAAATGTCGACTCCCGTGGTGCTCCAGTGGCGCAATCGTTAGCGCGCGGTACTTATATGACAGTAACTTGTGAGCGTGCCGAGGTTGTGAGTTCGAGCCCACCTGGAGCACGTTTTTAACCACAATCTAATTCATTTAGGATTATGATGTGTGCAGTGAAGTCTCTAAATGTGGTCCCTTTTAATTCCCAGATGTGAAGAATATATCTAGCATGAGATTCCTGGCCACTAACCATTATTCATTCATTGATTGGCATCCTGTACTCCATTGAAGGATAGTTCAGGCAGAGCTCAAGAGACCGCGTGGCCTAATGGATAAGGCGTCTGACTTCGGATCAGAAGATTGAGGGTTCGAGTCCCTTCGTGGTCGTTTTATAGAGTTATAAACTTTGCGGATCAGAAGATTGAGGGTTCGAGCCCCTTCGTGGTCGTTTTATAGAGTTATAAACTTTGCTTTAAAAAGCTTTTCAGCACCTTAGAGGAACACTAAAATCCATAAAACAACTATTTGCCATTCATTTCTATTATTACAGGGAGGTGAGAACGCTTATTCTAACTCCCTGTGCTTATTAGGACGCTCGGGGGACCTGGAACTTACCTTACTGCGCTCCATTCGCAAGCCGCTTCTTCACTGAACAGCTGTTCTCTCCCGATTGCGCACCCTATCTTTTGTATTTGCGCACATGCGCCTAAGATAGGGTGCGCGGTCGGGACAGAGCGGCTTTCCGTGAAGGAGCGGCTTGCAGTGGAGCGGTGGGTAAGGTAAGTCCAGGTCCCCCGAGCATCCTATTATTCACAGGGAGGTGAGAATAAGCGTTCTCACCTCCCTGTGAATAATAGAAACGAATGGGCAAATAGAATCACTCTAGTGTGGTCTAGCCTTTAAATGGATGAAAACACACTGAATTGTTTAATATTTGTAGTAAGACTCAGCCTTTATTAGTGCACACTTTATTAATACCTTCTACAAAAAAACTGTCTTGGCATGTTAGCAGCAAGTGCTCTGTGGCGCAATCGGTTAGCGCGTTCGGCTGTTAACCGAAAGGTTGGTGGTTCAAGCCCACCCAGGGACGTCATTTTTAATTTTTTTTTTATTTTTTTATAAAAGTCCATTACACTCTAATCTGAATCAAGTATTTGGTTACTTTTATAGTCAAATAAACACAAACAGACTATAAAGAGATTGAAGGAAACCTTTTCCATTTACCAGAATTTAGGTAATGCATGACAATATGTATCATATTCCAGATATTTCTTATTAAGAGTTTAAGGAAATATATTATGGGCAAGAGAGTGATTAACTGTACACATTTTTTCTGAAGGGATTAAAGGGAAACTAAAACCAAAGTTATTATTATAAAGAGAGAAACATAATATGAATATTATATCCAGTTCTTATCTGACAAATAATGCACAAAAAACAACTGATTACAAACCTATGTACAAATTACAGTTAAATAAACAACTGTGAGTTTGCCTTTAACTACTATAGCATACTATAAAAAATAAAGAACAGTGATAAATGGCAATAAGGGGTTAATAGAGACCTGTGCTATCACAGGCATGGTGTGCTTGACCATGTTTAATTATACCTGCCACTAGGGGGTGACGCTGCTTTACTTATCCAGAGTAAGACGCAATGGTTAGTGCATGTTTCTTTCCAAAAAAGACTGCTAGATGCCTTTGTTATAAGGGTGTTGTGCTCAGTGAAGGGCTTTTTGCTCCTTTTGGCCCCTCTCTCCCTAAGCTTTCTAGCTGCCTTTTCCAAAAGGTTAATTCCTTCTCCTACCCTCTCCTTCTCCTAGGCAGAATCAGTTTTCTTTGGGCTGGTGCTCTCAACAGAAACAAATTAGGAGATAAGAATTACCAGTCCAATACCCGACCCAAATACTTTTCTTTTACTGTTGTTAACAGACTTTATACACATGATAGTTATCCATTAGCTATTATCAAGGATCCTGGTGGTCTAGTGGTTAGGATTCGGCGCTCTCACCGCCGCGGCCCGGGTTCGATTCCCGGTCAGGGAACTGTAATGTTTTCCTCATCAATAACAATAGTAGTAGGGAATTGTACGGTGTTAGCCATTGATGAATACTTTTTTTCAGAAATATGCAATTTTGTACACCAAGAATTATGTTTGGTAATGGTAATGGTAAATGTCAAGCTTTCCCTAAACTAGTTAATTGTTTGCTTTTCCTTAATCCCTTCAGAAAAACATGTGTACACTTAATGACTGTCTGCAGGATTGGCCGTGATTACCACCATACCCGGTCATCTGTTTGTTGGATCATGACTGACCGATACAGTCGGTTGCCTTAAAAAATCGCATGGTGTGTGCCAAGCCTTAAATGCGGAGCCGGGTTAATCTGCTCTAAGGGCTAGGCCCCACACTGCTGCGCTTTTTTTGCGTTTGTGTTTGCGCATGTATTGCACTTGCGTTTTTTCATTGAAAACGCGGCAACGCACCGAAAACGTGTGTTTTCGGGTGCGTTGCGATTGCGATTTGCAGTCGCATTTTAAATCACAATCGCATGCGTTTTTCAATACTTGATGAAAAAACGCATGCGCAAACGCAATCAAATCGCACATGAAACCGCATGCGATTGCGTTTGCATTGCTGAGATTTTCTTCGCGTTTGCACATGTGATTCCATTGCGGATTGCATTGCGCTGCAGTGTCGCCGTGTCCTAAAGGTTAATTACTCTGGATAGGTAAACTTATGCCTCCTACTCACAGGCTTTGTACAGCAATGTACAGGGAAGATTATAGACAAGGCCCAACCGGCCAAGCACAAATAAACTAAGTAATAGTTGGCCAAAACTATAATTCAGATGACATTTGTGGGCCCAGGGTCGTAAGTCTCAGAGCTGAGCTTAGATTAGTAGGGCAAGGTAGAATAACTGAGCTGATGATGGAAGTACAGTGATGGCAAACGTTTTGGAGGCCGAGTGCCCAAACTGCAACCCAAAACCCCACTTTTTATTGAATAGTGCCAACATGATCATTTAACCTGAATACAGAGTTTTTACTTTAGAAAAAACAACTCTAAGATGGTTTAAGTAAATAAACGTTGTAGTAAGACAGGTCTCTTCTTTATTCACATCAAACACTTCAATTATATGTGGGTTACCAGGATGGCCGAGTGGTTAAGGCGTTGGACTTAAGTCCAATGGACATATGTCCGCGTGGGTTCGAACCCCACTTCTGGTAGACATTTTTTTCGTT
Organism: Hymenochirus boettgeri; assembly: GCA_019447015.1. NCBI lineage: Eukaryota > Metazoa > Chordata > Amphibia > Anura > Pipidae > Hymenochirus > Hymenochirus boettgeri. The sequence continues at coordinate 18,688 of JAACNH010004757.1, read as the reverse complement.
TGCTTAGCTGATTGAATCAAAGCTACATTTTGTAACATGGTTTTCTGCCAAATCTGTTCGTGTTGCTGTTATGAGTTATGAAAACATTTGATTTACGGAAATGTTAACGAGGGGATAATGTGAAAACCATAGGTTTGTGTTGCTGTGGGGATTTTTAATACGGTCTGTTCCATAGTGAACAATGAGGGAAGAATAATACTACAAAGGTGTGAAATACACATTTATAATTTTAAGAAAATGACTTTCACATTCTATAAACCAAAACATTCTAACAATACTCAGGGAATATGCAACGATAGAATCCACATGCCTTCGTCTAGCGTTTATTTCTGTCAAGCGTTGGTGGGTAGTGGTGAGCATAGCTGCTTCCAAGCAGTTGACCCGGGTTCGATTCCCGGCCAACGCACATTCCTTTTCTTCTCACTATTGTTTATGTGTTGTATCCTAACAAGAATTTGCAAGATCATTGAAATGAATCAGAATTTTGCAATTCATTTTGTGGATCTTGAAACCTTAGACAATTAAATCCTCCTCTTCTAAATAATCTTTTGAATGCATAATTATTTTGTGTATGTAATGTATTATATGATCAAAAGCATGTCCTGACCGGGAATCGAACCCGGGCCGCGGCGGTGAGAGCGCCGAATCCTAACCACTAGACCACCAGGGAAGCCATTTACAGAAATTGGTGCTTTGATTAATGCACATGGGTGTCTTATACAGCAGTGGTTACAAATGGGTTAACTACCCTTGTCCCCTGTCTGCTAGGTGACAGGCCCCTCCCCTAGGTAATAAAGAGCTCTGATTGGGCCCCTTACCTTGCCTTTTTCTTTCCTTTTTTCTTTTTTACGCAACCTGGAAACGGCACAAACATTTAAAATCTCTGCGTCCTGTGGCTGCTGTCTGTTAATTTCTGCTTGCAGCAGTGACGCTGTGCGCATCTAGCTTTCCTCTGCTTGTAGTAAACAATGGGGGGTTTCACCCTCTGTCCAGCTTGGTACCGGGGTGAGTCTTACCATTTTATGCCTTTTTCTTGCAGTGCTTTGTCTGTCCAGATATGCTTTTTTAGAGAGAGGCCCTCATCCCTTTTATATTTCAATATTTTTTATTTTTCAGCTCTCCAGACAGAGATTCTAGATATGACCACCAATACCACCTCAAGAAAGCCAGGGCTGAATGCTCCATGCGTGAGAATCCTGCCCTAAAGGGCATGTCCACCCACCCAAACTAAAATTTAACCCACTACGGATCCTAGTAAAAATCCTTACTTTACACCCTTCTTCTTTTGGTTCTCCATTAAAACAGCAAACATAAGATAAATTTCTCAGCCATATAGTGTGGTAAAGTAGGAAGCCTACTTCCTATGATGGTGGGCTGGGTGAGGAAACCATGGCCTAGTCGGTTAATGTGTAAGGTGCGGTTCTAAAGCAAACAACAATTAATAGTCAAGTTAAAGCAGCTTACCTTCTAGCAATAGTGGCCCAGGTGCGACCTGCAGTGACTATATAAAGTCCAGAAAACTGAAAAGTAGGATCTGTCTCGGGTGAAAGGTTTGTGCCTCATGTGTTGCCTCCGGGAGGTAGTGTGACCTGCGAGGATCCCCCCTCCCTCTCATCATCTGGGTCCATACATGGCCGGCCATCAGCCTAGCGTAAAAGTGGTCTTCAGACATTTGTATAGCCAGTTTTAGGGATTATAATCACAAACAGTTCTCTGTTAATGGCCCTTTATAATGTCAATATTATATTCACCACTAGTAACATGTGATGTTTCCCTTTTCATCTCTTTATCCTGCTTTTAATAACTCAATATTCATTGTGGTTTCTTGAACATGGAGCTGTATGCTATCTAAGTAGTTAAAGGGGAATTAGCTCAAATGGTAGAGCGCTCGCTTAGCATGCGAGAGGTAGCGGGATCGATGCCCGCATTCTCCAGTTTTTCATTTATTTTGAGGTTTTTATTTGCAAGGATGGACAGAACAATAAAGGGAAAATATCACAGTAGCTATAGATTGTTCTCATCCTTCCTTTTCTTATGCTGTAACTCGGTGTGTAAATTTGGTCCTTTTAATGTATACTCCTAACTTCCTATACCACTAGTTATTGTAAAAGTATGTTTCAATAGTTTTTTTGGGTTTTTCAAATATAAAGCCAAATAAAGGCAATAGTATAGTTTCGTACATTAATATTTACATTAGAAAAAAAGATTAAGTATAAATAATAAGTCGTTAAGAACTTGTTTATAAACAATATTGGTCAAAATATAATAAGGTATGATATTGTTGCGTAAAAAAAGTCATATACGTGTATATTATACACGCATAATTAGGTGTATAAACGCATAAATCCATACGCGTATTACGCGCCATAAACCTACGCGTCCCAATTATACCATGTATAGAACAAAAGAAAAAACAGTATCATAGCATATTTTGGACTGTGGAATCCTTAAAGTTCCTGCTTGCTGCTCATTTCCTGCACTAGAGGAGGAGGTGATCGCGCAAGAGTTGAGCTGAACTCGGAGCAGTGCCGGGGGTGAGAGAAACGAGCGAAAAAGTCAGTACACTTCCGGAATATATGTATGTGTGAGGGGGGGCATGGCCAGTTTTTGTGGGTGAGGTGTATGGGCGTTTCTGTGTGTGCGTAAGGCATGGTACCTCCAACATTTGAAAACAAAGAGGGACATTAAAAGGTTGACGCCCGCAGCAAATTTTGATCACACCCACTTTTATTAGGCCACACCCACTTTCCATAGGTTAAGCCCAATTTAAAGGTAAACCTCCTGAAAAAGAGGACACTTTTTAAAATAGGCATACCCCAAACCAGTATGCTAATATCATTGTTTATTTGTTTTGTCTGTATCTATTTCATAGCCTGGTCTGTATATCTATCTATGCACCACACATACACTACTCACACATAGACACACAAACATGCACCGCATACAGATATACTGAGACACACACTGATGTACAGACACACACAACACTGATATACGGACACACTACAAACACGCACTGATATACTGACACACACTACACATGACAGACAAATATACTGATATATGGACACACGCAACACACATGCACTGATATACTTACACACACATGCAGGTATACTGATACACATTACACACAGCATTGATATACTGACACACACCATACACACGTGGAGATATACTGACACACCACACTACAAAACATGACACACACATGCACCGATATATTGACACACACATACTACACACGACAAAACACTGATATACAGACACACACATGCACTGATATATTGACACACACCACACAGGACAGACAAATACACTGATATACAGGCCACACTACACACATGCACTGATATACTGACACACACGAGATATACAGACACACTACACACATGACAGACATACACACGACAAATATGCACTGATATACTGACACACACACATGAAGATATACTGACACACACACTACAAACATGACACACATACACTGATATACAGACACACACTACATAAATGAAACACAATGCACTGATATACTGATACACATACACACACGTAGATATACAGACAGACACTACACACATGACCGAAACGTACACTGATATACAGACACAAACATGCACTTGTTTACACACACATGCAGATATACTGACACCACAACACAAACATGACAAACACTTGCACTGATATACTGACACACACATTACCCACACATGGAGATATACTGACACACACCACATACACTGATATACGGACACAAACGACAACACACTGCACTGAATACTGACACACACACTACACATGCAGGTATACTGCCACACACAAAATACATGCACTGATATACGACTCACCATAGAGATATACAGACACACTACACACATGACAGGCATACACTGATTACGGACACACACAAGCACTGTATACTTACACACACATGCAGGTATACTGACACACTACACACATGACACACATATGCAATGATATACTGACACACACACCACACGCACGAAGATATTCTGACAGACACTAAACATGACAGAAATGTACACATGATATAACAGACACAAACATGCACTGTTTACACACAAGTTCAGATATACTGACACACACAACACACATGACAAACACTTGCACTGATATACTGACACACACACTACACACACATGGAGATATACTGACACACACACTGATATACGGACACACACTGCACTGAATAATGACACAAACTACACACATGCACTGATATACTGACACACACACTATACACACATGTACTGACACACAAAGTGTTGTCCTCAGCACCCATATAGCCCCCAAGGTCCAGCATAAGATATGGACATTAACAGGCACTGCACCCCTCACTGAATCCCTACTAGTAACTAATATTGGCCCTGTAAGGGAAGGGTTTTAGGGCATGTCCATCCCCTTTTATCAACTTTAGTTATATTGTAGTTATTGGTCCCCAGCCCCAACTGCATAATAGATTTTTGAGAAAGCCCCAGATTACATACCTTACCTCTTCCTCCGCCGCAGTGTCCTGGACTCTCGGCCCTCTGTGCGTAACTGCAAGCAGGGGGCAGGACTGGCAGTTGGTCTCGATTGGCTGAGAGACAGCCAATCAGGGACGCGGCTGCCGGCTGCTCAGAACGCCGGGGGAGAGAGGTAAGGTAAGTAATTATCAGGGGGACTTTCTCAAAATTCTATTATGGCGGTTGGGCTGGGGGACCAATAACTAAAATATAACCAAGGGGTTTGGAGCAAGGGGGAGGGAGGAGAGCAAAACGGGAGGGAGATGGAGGACTCTCCTGCACATGCCTCAAACCTTGTCGAGGTTGAGGCAGACACAAGCACAGTATGAGTCACTGACAACTACTACACTGTTGTTTTCCTAACTTTGGAGGGGCATAGCAGTGCAGCCATTTGGAGCAGAGATGTAAGGTAAGGATTTCTGTACACTAGAGTGGGCCAGTATGGGGTTAAATGTCGTTTTGGGGGGTGAACATGCCCTTTACATGGTTACAGTGCTGTGTGTGTTACTGAAAAAGGCAGATGAACACTGCAGTGTAACAGGCAGATCCAATCTGTATGACCTACAATTTGCTGTGTAGTGTGTCACCCCTCCACTCTGTATCCCCAGCTGTCCATTCAGTACAAAACAGCCCTGCCCCCAGCAGGCAGGACTGTTCCAACTGCTGGGTCCTAAAGCCTGCTTCTTTACTTCTGGTTTTCCTTTTTTTTGGCCTTGTATGGGGCCTGGAACCAAAGCGGGCCCTAACATGTCCCCTAGACATGTCCACCCTCCTAACAAAAATTTTACCTTGCATAGTCCAGTCCCACAAAACACCTGCCGTTTTACTTAAACCTTTTATAGAGGCCCCAGGCTCAGATATTCTACTTACAAAACCACGGCTCCTCCGTGAGAGTGACATTACGCCAATGGCTGACGCCCGTTAGAGACAAACAGGGAGATTTAATAAAAGTTCTTATCGTTTAAAATGGTGCTTACTTTGCCCCAACCAATCAGATCTTATTAACATTTGAAAGCTAACATCTGATTGGTTGGGGAAAATTAGCACCATTTTAAATAAGAAAACTTTTATTGAATAACCCTGCAGACTCCTCTGCTACTGTGCATGCTTGTAACCAACAAGCTCGCAACAGCATCAGAGGAAGGGTGTCCTTGCCAGTGAGGGATCGGGGGTTTTATAAGTAGAATATTTGTGCCTGGGAGCATCTTTGAAAGGTAAACTTAAAACCAAAACGGTTGTTTGTGGGGCTGAACTGTGACATAAAAATTTTTCTTAGGAAGGCCCTTAAAAAATACTGCCTGGTTGGGTTGAACTGCACCAAACTGATTTTTTTGGGTTGAGGGGCCTAAATCTAAAATCTTGCATGGGGCTGCGCATTGGGTGGGTAAAAAAATGGGCAGTTCTGTGTGTGTATGGGGGGGGGGTAAAGGCATGGGGGGGGAGGGGTAAAGGCAAGTAACTGAGTTCCCGATCAGAGGATCAGGTGGGGGAGGGGGGCTTAAAGGGTATGTCCACCCTTAAATCTAATTTTAATATAGCCTTCCCCTGGTCCCCCAGCCCCAACCGCATCATTATTATCTTTAGAAAGTGCCCCAACTTTTACTTACCTCCCCTCTTTCCTCGCCGCGCTCCTGGCCCTCTGCTTGCGAGAAAATGCAAGCAGAGGGGTGGGAACGGCAGTCGCGTCCGGGATTGGCTGAGCGGCAGCCAATCACGGACGCGGCTGCCGGTCATTCAGTGCAGGAGGAAAGAGGGGAGGTAAGTAAGAGTTTGGGGAGCTTTCTAAAAATAAAAATTATGCGTGTGGGCTGGGGACCAGAGGGTAAGGTATATTAAAGGGGATAAATGCTAGGGGGAGGGAATCCGGAGAGGGAGGGAGAAGGGCTGCAGTATGCATGCCAAACTTCTCCGGAGGCCAGGTAGGAGGGCAGAGTCCTATATGGACTCTGCTATCCTCCTGGTGGGCAGTTTTTGGGACTTTGGGGGGGGGACTACAGGAGAACCCTATGGAGCTGGGTGTTAGGTAAGGATTAAACTAGACTACTGGTGGGGCCAGTAGTTGGGGGGATTTAGTTTTGGGGGTGGACATGCCCTTAAGAGCAGCATTGTAACATTTGGGACACATATATTTAGGTACAAGGGGTACATTAAAAGATAATGTACCCTTACTTTAAAATTATATGGATATCAGATGGATATCGCACAGGCTGCATGGACCTGTATTTCAGAGTTGTGCACCAGTTACAGTCCTGCAGATCAAATATATGTTTTAGCACCACCCATGCAGCCTCGTTCTTCTATAGGACATGGAGCTCCTCAGTTACATCTAATACCCTATAATTTACAGTAGGGGGTACATTATCTTACACATATTATCCCGAAGACTGAGGCAACACTACAATGCACCAAAGCACGCAAAACGTAACAGATGTGCAATCGCATGTGCATCGGAAATTGCAGGAATTTTCGAGTTCCTGTAGTTTCCATGTTATTCAAAAAATGCATGCGCAATCGCGAGAGCAAACACTTGAACACAGCTTAAGTGTGGCCTAGCCCTTATATAATAGCATCATGTAGTGCGCACAGTATTGTTGGATCTACCAAAGGAAAAAAGTAAAATCTCACAATGTTGCAGTTCGTGTCAATTGATTTGCTGGGTGTATATATAGTTTAAATATGCCTGTGCGTAAGGGCACGCGTGTACAAAACGCACCAGGCACTTCCGGTATGGGACATGTGTAATATTAAAATAAAAAGATGTTCTTTATTTGTAAATTTGGATCCCGGGTGTGCGTCCTATTGTTGGAGACTGTATATACAGTGGTGTGAAAAACTATTTGCCCCCTTCCTGATTTCTTATTCTTTTGCTTGTTTGTCACACTTAAATGTTTCTGCTCATCAAAAACGTTAACTATAGTCAAGATAACATAATTGAACACAAAATGCAGTTTTAAATGATGGCTTTTTATTTAGTGAGAATAAAAACTTAAATCTACATGGCCCTGTGTGAAAAAGAAATTGCCCCCTGAACCTAATAACTGGTTGGGCCACCCTTAGCAGCAATAACTGCAATCAAGGTTTGCGATAACTTGCAACGAGTCCTTTACAGCGCTCTGGAGAATTTGGCTCACTCATCTTTGCAGAATTGTTGTAATTCAGCTTTATTTGAGGGTTTTCTAGCATGAACTGCCTTTTTAAGGTCATGCCAACATCTCAATAGGATTCAGGTCAGGACTTTGACTAGGCCACTCCAAAGTCTTCATTTTGTTTTTCTTCAGCCATTCAGAGGTGGATTTGCTGGTGTGTTTTGGGTCATTGTCCTGCTGCAGCACCCAAGATCGCTTTAGCTTGAGTTGACGAACAGATGGCCGGACATTCTCCTTCAGGATTTTTTGGTAGAAATAAGAATTCATGGTTCCATCTATCACAGCAAGCCTTCCAGGTCTGAAGCAGCAAAACAACCCCAGACCATCAACTACCACCACCATATTTTACTGTTAGTATGATGTTCTTTCGCTGAAATGCTGTGTCTCGGATGAGTTTTCTCTCTGCTCTTGGGGTAATTTTGGTCGGCCGGCCACTCCTTGGAAGGTTCATCACTGTTCCATGTTTTTGCCATTTGTGGATAATGGCTCTCACTGTGGTTCGCTGGAGTCCCAAAGCTTTAGAAATGGCTTTATAACCTTTACCAGACTGATAGATCTCAATTAAGTTTTTTTTAACTTATTTTATAAGGGGGGCAATCACTTTTCACACAGGGCATGTAGATTTAGAGGTTTTTTTTCTCACTAAATAATGAAAACCATCATTTAAAACTGCATTTTGTGTTCAGTTATGTTATCTTTGACTAATAGTTAACGTTTTTTTGATGAGCAGAAACATTTTTTAGTGTGACAAACTGCAAAAGAATAAGAACAGGAAGGGGGCAAACAGTTTTTCACACCACTGTATATTCCCCCCCACCATACTGGTTTCTCTGGGACAGACCCAGTTTGAAGGGTCTGTCCAGAGTCCCGGTAATCCCTGTAAAGTACTGCAATGGGCTGGATATGGCTGCTATGTTTGGGTGTGTGGCAGGGACATTTGTGTGTATTGCAGCCTGTTCCAGGTCAGTGCCAATAACACCATACTCAGGGTCCGCCCTGTCCTGATCCCCGTCTTTTGAAAGTTGGTTGGTATGTATGGCATTCCATTGTAATATAAAAACAGTCCCTGATTTTCTAAGACAGTCACGGACTTTACAAAGCAGTGTCCCCTGGAATGTCCACATCTGGAGCCTTACCTTTAAAATTTAAATCCATAGCCAGCTGAATTAATGCATGTCCAATGTCAGATAGGATGAGGTATCTCTGCATAAATGTCTAGACAAGTGGGGGTGTGCGGGAGTGTGGAGCAAGGATGTGCATGATCTCTGCAGGTTGACCTTTAGCCCTACAGGTCAATATGAGGAAACTAAGGAGTGTAAAATGAGTTAACTTTTTCCAGGAGCTGTTGAGTTTACTGCCCTTAATGACTGCTGTGCGCATGTGGGATGTTCTGACCTGTTTGAACCAAAGGAAAGCCAGAGATAGGATCTTTAATATTCTGTCTGTCATTTTCTAAAGATCACCCCCTACACACAGTCCCAGGCGTTCTTTATATGTAAAGCATAGGGAGAACGTTAGGACTCACGTTTCCTTCAGTTGGGCCAACTAGTACAGGTGGCAAACCATTGGCAAGGAATTTTTGGTGAGTTCACAACAATCGTATGAACTGCATGAGTGATGTGTGTACCATGGCTGACAAACGTTAACCGTAAGAACTGCGATATACACTTTAATGATAAGGTCCCTTCATTGTTTCGCGTGTTCCCACCTTTAGCTAAGGCCCCACTATCAGATAGCACCTAAAATCGCACTAGTGTGGCCGAGCCCTTAATATATGCCACTAGGTGTGGCCGGTGTAGGTGTTTAGCACACTTTTGTTTAAGGCCGAGGGCTCACTATGGGTACGCAATTCGTGTGCGCTGGTGCCTGCTTGGGCTGTGATCCCTGGCATTTTAGAGGATCAGAGTACATGTGAATAGCACCAAAAATGATGATCACATGCGCTACGATGCGCTGGCCACAAAAATAGGACATAAACTAGCGTGTTCTTCTTCACACAATTAACGGATGGTGTTAAAAACACTGGGCGTGACCGTGACGTAGCCCTAAATCCATAAAGCGTCCCTGGAATACGTATTAAATGTAACTATGTACATTGGTACAGTATATGGACCGCATGGTATGGTAAGGAAGAGGGATAAACAAGATGGGTTACAATGAATCACATGTAAGGGTCGGTTCATTTATACAGTGGGAGGAACATAAAGTTGTGCCGTGTTATTACATCCTGTGCAACGTGTCTTTCCCTACAACAAAATCGTTGTAACGGGACAATAAGTTGTACAATTTAATGCAGAAATGCATGCTGGGTGGTGTAGTTTACAGTCACTAGGCTTTTAACGGGGCGAATTGTCAGCAGTCTTGTATTTCCGCTCTGCCAAGCACAACCTCTGGGTATAAGCTGATCGGCCGCTGCACGTCACACAAAAGATTCAATGTTATAAAAGTCACGACTTTAGTTTCCGACATGCTAGTTCCTTGCCTTTCATTTGTCAACCCTATGCCGGGCTGCTTCTGAATCGTATTAAAACTGTGGAGAACGATGGCGCCCTCACTGGTAGAGATACAGAAATTGCACCCTAGCTGTTCACATTGCTGTGGAAGGATTGGGATGGGCAAGGCTGGAAGGACTTACTGCAGGGCAGAGCTGCAATGGCCACTGCCAGTTGCAAACAATTACTAGAAAGAGGGAACAGTTTGGTAGAGGAGTTGTGGCAGGTATGTGTACTGATACTTCATCAAATATTCTTTTTACAATTATGTCTTAATGTTGCAAATGAAATAACATCAAAATGTACAATATGTATGTTCACAAAGGTTAGTTTGTTCCATTTCAAATAAAAGTTTTTCTAAATGCATATCTGTTGTATTCAATTAGATCAACTGGACTTGAATGTAGTTCTTGAAGACGTTTCGCTAGTCATCCAACTGGCTTTCTCAATTCAGAATGACTTGTACAAGAATCTGTGGCAATTATGTACCTGGAAATCCCAATTAGCATATCACAGCCAGGTGTTAAGGGTGTGATTAGATAGTGGCTAAGAGGTGTTATAGGAACGCCCAGAGTAAGGTGTTAAAACAGCATTGTACATGGCAGACAGTTGGTGTCGAACCCCCCCACCTCTATTTAGGCTTGGTTTCTTTATTTTCACATAAATGGCCTCCTTAACACCTCTCTTGAACCAGGCACGTTCCTTCGCAGTATGTTAACATTACAATCTTCAAAGGTATGTCCTTTATCCTTAAGATGCCGATACACGGCGAGTCCTGACCCGAGGAATTGGCTCTTCTGTGCTGGCCATACGTTGATGCAGGTGCTGTTTGGTCTCCCCCACATACAAATCAGAGCATTCTTCACTGCACTGCACCGCATAATGATGTCGCTTTTCTTGTGTTTTGGTTTTGGGTCTTTTGGATGTACCAATTGCTGCCTCAGTGTGTTGTTCGTGTTTAAAGCAGACGGGATACAATGTTTTTTGAAAATTCTTCTTAATTTCTCAGAGACCCCTGCTACATATGGGATGACCATTTCTTCTCAGATAATTGCCACAGATTCTTGTCAAGTCATTCTGAATTGAGAAAGCAGTCGGATGACTAGCGAAACGTCTTCAAGATCTACATTTCAAGTCCCGTTGATCTAATTGATACAACATATACCATGACCTGGATGAATGAGAACCTTCACAAGCATTTTTCTAATGCACTTAAAAATTACCCCTAATAACTCATATTGTATAAAGTTATGTCTAGAACTTTTGATGTCTATGACACTAGCTACTTAAAGGGCAAGTCCAGCCCTCAAACAGGTAAATTGCCCCCCAACCCCTTATCGGTAATAGTTTGAAACTGAAATGTGTAAGTCTAACCTGAAATCCTGCATAATGTCCTATTTCCCCTGTTTCTGTTCCTGGTTCTTCCTGTTAATAACTGTCAGTTATGGATTGACAGTTGACATCACAGCCAATGACTGAATGTTAATCCCCTAGCTGCCTCTTCTGAGCATGCCCAGGCTCAGTACAGGTCACTAAATAGCAGGCATACAGTAATGAATTCAGAGGACAAAGTAGGATACATCGAATATTTTAAAGAGACCATTCTTTCTAAATGTCCATTAATCAGTATATCACCCTTTAAACAAAAAACTGGACACTTCTCATTTATTTCCCCTAACCCCAAATGCTAATTTTAGCACTTTATTACATGCATTTCTAACCAGATATTATGCTAAGTAGTGGTCTGGTTCTACCCCTTTTGGCTGAGGTTGCTGCCTCCTTCCCCTGCTCAATGAGGTTTAAGGAACATGAGCAGGTGACACCTATGTTATTGTTTAAAGGACAACTCCACCCCCATAAGAACATCTTGAAAGAATGGCTCTTTAAAATAGTTGATATACCATAGTTTGTCCTATGAATTCATTAATTTATGCCTGCTATGGTTCTGGATGCCTCCTGGAAACTGAGCAATTAGTGACCTGTACTGAGCCTGGGCATGCGCAAGGGGGCAGAAAGGATTAACATTCAGTCATTGGCTGTGATGTCAACTGTGGAATCCATAAATGACAGTTGCTAACTGGAGAAACCAGGAAGCAGAAACAGGACACTGTGCAGGATTTCAGGTTAGACTTATATATTTCAGGTTTCAAACTATTACCTTTTTGGGGGGTGATTTACCTGTAATAAGATTTCATTTCAGGGCTGGACTTCCCTTTTAAAGGGTAGACATGTCCTGTAAAATATTAGATTGGCTCCCAGATTTTTTTTCTGGGAGTCAAAGGTGACTTGTCCATTCCTGCTATATATTATGTGGTGGTCTGAAACCCTTTAATATTTTCCCACAGGGCTGGGGGATTGGTGTGGTGAAACATGGCAATGTATGAGGAGCCCAACCTCACAGCAGAGCTAACGAACTGGAGAACAAAGCTCTTGCTAAAAGGACTAGAACATAAATATCTTACCACAATTTCAAATGCCCGCTGGTTACTCCAGCCAATTCCATCAAGGGTGGGAAAGATGTATGGGAGGTGGACATACCAGAAGAATTCATCCCTGATGTTCAAACTATCAAACTTGAATACAATTGTAAGGTGGCTGTCTGAATTAATTTCCTATTATTTATAGCAAATTACATATGAACTATTGCATGTTGGGCATAACTGAGAGATTACGTTTTCATGTGTACAAACTTTAGAGAAAAAGGTTAAGTTTTTCTACTTATTTTGCGCCATTTGTCCAGTGTGTTTTTTTTGTGAATGGACTGTTTCCCTCAACTAATGTCCTTATTAGTGTTAATTAACCTAAATAAAATGCTGAGTTAAATACTTTTAAGGATCCATCATTCTGGACCTTTGTATTACAACTTCAAAGCTGCAGGTTGCATATAAAACTAACCCCAATTGGGCCTATGGTACTCAGGAGCGAATGTTACCCAGCCTACCTGTATGATTGAGCTGGTAGCAGTCAGTGAGACCAGAAGCATAAACAAATCATTGATGCTGGACAGCATTTAAACATGGGTAGCATCAGCTCACAGGCTTATCTGCACTCTTGGTAATGTATTTTGCATTATTTTGCTCCTAGCTGCATGGAGCCGGCCATCAAGTGAGAGTCTGTATTCTAGAGGGAGGTGGTAAGTGTTGCTGCACCTTTTTGATACTATTCCATAGAAAGAGCTGTATATTATGCTTATGGACCCTTTCCTTGAAGCCATGGATATAGTTGGAGAGCAGCCCAAAAAAGGAACTGAGTAGGATTCCAGAACCGCAGAGTTTGTATAAAAAGGCAAAAAGAGGAAAGATATTTTGCAGGGAATGTATGGATGTATGGACATCATTCTAAAGGAGGTCCGATTCTCATCCACCTGCCCAAGTACTTCTGGGACAGCCAGAATATTGTAGTGGATTTCTCAAGCTATGGCCCAAGGGACACTAAACTGAAAAAAAGACTTGCCTTTATCCTTTTCTATATTTTGAGTGCTGCCAGGAACCGTATCCCTTTTTGCTCTCAGTGCTCCCGTCACTAGATCTCCTCATGTCCTTTTCAACTCAATCATGTTAGTATGCATGTCTCCTCTAAATGTATCCACCCCCTCCCAAAACTTGAGGCACAAATGGAGTGTGGAGCATGTTGCAGTGGATGATGATCTGTGCCTTACTACAGCCATAGCATTCACCCAGTGATTTGTGTGTTATAGTGAAGTGAAAGTAAACTGCTTTGCTATGAAGGTAAGCAGCACTGGGAGCTGTAATCACTGATTGAATCAAGTAAGATTTTCTTTTAGGAGTGTGTGTGTGTGTGTGGGGGGGGGACTTTGTAATTGATTTTTTAAGGGTACAGTGCTACATTGGGACTTAAACTACACAGGGTTGGGTTATTGCAGAAAGAGAACAGGAAAACAGATAATGCTTATTCCTATTCCTGATCTTTACTTACTTACCAAACTTTGAATGCCACCCTGATTTTCCAGGCGTGCTGCGAAGCACCGTGTTAAGTGGTTACCTCTTCAGCAGGGCCCTTACTAACCCCAACTAGTCTAACCTTTCCTAGCAAACCACTAAAGCTAACCTAAATATATAAATGATTTTAAAAACCTCATATCTTTTACTAAGGAAAATCCCTTTCTTCTTGGACCGAGTCAAGGGAAAAACCACTGTCTGTGCACATTTCTGTCTTCAGTGCAGGGTGCCGCCTGAGACACATGTCTCACTTCTGCCTAATGGTAGAAGTGGCCCTGAGTGACAGAGAAATAAGTTTACTTTTATAGAATGGATAGTTTCTACATGTAATGTGTCAGGGGAGGGGCTGGGTGATTGACAGTTCTTTAATGACTAGATGGCCCCACCCTCTTTAAAAAGTAAAACTCCCAGGCTAAAAAAACACGGGATAGGAAGGGCGAGAAGAGAAATAAAAAGCTAGATTAAGATTGTTTGGTATTAATCCTAATTACTGGTTTGATTAGTTAAAAAATGATTGCCCCAGTTACATGTCCTTAAGCAAGTAGACTCTAGTCCTAAATACAAAGGATCCGCCAGTGGAAGCAGGGCATTACAGTTGTGAGGTGAGAAAAATTTGATTTGATTCCTAACCCAATAAAATGATTAAGCAAACCTTAGTTCTGAGGATTCAGAATCACCCAGTCCACTACAGTCCTGTTTTCAGAAGAAGAAAAAAGCATATTTCCCAGTGCACGGGGAAGTGCAGTACTTAATTTAAAGGACGTGTACCACCCTTTTTCACTCACCTTGTGTCTTTCTTCTAACTTCAAAATATTCATATATGCCTTTTTCGTTTTTCCCTGTCATTTGTAAATAGTATTTATACTTCCTTTTCCAGTTAACGTTATCCATATAGCAAAGTCTCCTCCCACTGAATTTCAGTGCGTCTAATGCTAAGCTCTAATTTAGCTAAGTGTCTGTGCTAATGAAGTAATTAACAAAATGTTGAAACAGAGGAGGGAAGAAGACTGTTTACTGTATGACATGGGGGGGGGGGATTCCTGGTACCGGAATCCCCATTCTGTCTGCTCAGTGCAGTTTGCTATTCCACTTCTCTGGTGTCCATAGATTGTACATAGATGTTACACAGACTGTACATAGATTGTACATTATCAATTGAGCTGTGAGTTATAAGCAGCATTTGGTGTTTCACAAATGTTATCCAGTTGCCCTGTGAATGACAGCAGCATAGAGACCGTATTAACATTAACCTGCAGCTGCCTGAGGTGATTGAAGTCCAAAGGAAGTAAGCACTCATAAGGGACTTCACATATGCATTAAATATATAAACACACTGGAGTGATTGTTCCGTATATCTTTATGTGTAGAATTATTGTTAATGTTATCGTCTCCCTCTACTGTAGTAAGAGAGAACCGGTAATGGCACATTCCGTCTTGCCCGATATGTCCCGATACCGACAATATTCAACAAATTCTGTCAGATCCATATCAGTGTCACAGCTCTGACTTTAAAAGACACTATGGTAATGTAATGCAAATGTGGATTCCTTGATGTAGGTAGGGGTACTTCACGGAGCGATTTTTTTGTCCTGACCTTTTGCAGCTATAGGAGTGGTCGGCCGCAGTAAATGTTTCCTCTGTACTACACGATCGAGCGATGATTTACTGGCATATCAAATACCTGTTCATCTGATCCAGGCAATAGAGCGACGACCGACAGTGTTCATCGGCGCTTGTCAGTGGTAACTATTTAGGAATGCCCCCCTTGAAAATTCTCCACGTGCCACATGATATGATTAGTAGACTGGAAAAAAGTGATTAAAAGTTACTATTTACTAATCACAGGGAAAAAAGAACAAGGCAAATGAAAAACTTTGAAGTTAGGACAAAGACAAAAAGTGAGTAAAAAAAAGTTCCCCAACTTTAGGATATTGTAGGCTCCCTCCCCCAGCCCAAACACCATATTTAGTATGTATGTATATATGTATAATTTTATTTATAAAGCGGCCACTTGGGTACGCAGCGCGGTACATTATAAAATACAGAGGTCTATAAACAAGGGGATAAGTGCAAGCCATTATACAGATAGATAAAAGTGAAATACAATTTTGATAACATCGGTTAAGAAAGCATATATATACAATGATATATAAATGGATTAATGCAACAAGCCTCGACACATTACGAATGAGATCCCTGCCGGAAGAGCTTACAATCTAAGTATTGTCAAGAAACTCCCCTGATCTTTACTTACTTGGAGGCCAAATTAAAAAATCCTTATGTCACTGCAGGACACTCTTGTAAAGTGGCCTGGAACATGCAATAACACTGGCATAGAAATAAGGAGACTTCTCAGGTTTGCCCTGGTTTTGAGTCTCTTTTTTTGGACTGGAATTGTCCATTAATCCCATGAAATTAGGAGCTAGTGAAATGAGGTTTTCAGTATCCACAGCAAAAGCCCTCAAGGTGGGAAGAAATAGAGAATTTCCCAGAAGGCAGCTGGCTAAATCATTCCCAGACAGAAAGATGGTAAAACAGTGTCCCAAGGAGTCGGGAGTGTTTAACGAAGACCAGCCGTGTGTCGAGAAGACCGTTGGGTGCTGTGTTGTTTTTGTGTGGGCGAGCACAAAACAAACCTAAACGCTCCCAGAAACCCTAAAGCCGAGGCCCCCCACCTACAACTCGCCACCCCCAAATCGCGCACGCAATTGCAATGCGTTTTGTAATTTAACATCATAAAAAAGCATGTTTTTGCGTAAAACACGGGTGCACGCAAATGGAAATGGATGCGCAATCGCATGTGCATCGGAAATTACAGGAATTTTCATTTAAAACCAGCAATTGCGTGCACAAAAACTCGTTAATGTGGCCTATCCCTAAGTCATTATGAGATTCAGCCTGCCCATATTTTTCCATGTCGGCCCAGATTATCAAGCTGGGAGATATGGGCAAGAATCACCACAGATTCCTGGGTGTTATCATTGATGAAGAATATCATCTAGAATTTATCGAGATACCCAGACCGGAGAGTAGTCAGACAACCTCATTCCCGTCACAATCAGCTCAACAAATGACTTACAAAGAGAGCCTTAGGCCCTGAACCAACAGGTCAGAAGAACAGGATTTTACGCCGATATTTTAATTAAAAGGCAATGGCGATTGCATCCAGCATCTAAGAAGATAAACGTCACTAATAATGCAAAAGATAGGGAGAGAATTAGCTTTGCAGATCCCCCTTCAGTGTATGCAAATAAGGAGAAAGAGATTTCTGGCGTATTCACATGTTTCCATTGTACTAAATGCTTACCTAATTAAAGGTTTTTACAGCATTATGAGCTAATGACAAACAGAGAGCCAACCACAGACCAGTTCACGGCTTCAGTTGAGCCATAACTGCGCTGTGGGTGGCTCTCTGGTTTTGCATTTAGCTTGTGGAATGCTGGAAAATTACCCAGAAGTTTCTGTTCCTTGTAAGAAAACTAAACACAATTGATATAAAAGTTCAACCATTCAAAAGGGGAGACACTGCAGATGGTCAGAGGTGCGATCTCAGTGATGATTGGAATGTACAATGTGGATCTCCCAGATGCATATTCTCCACATTCCTATTTCAGAAAAACATCAGCGATTCCTGAGGTTTACACTTCTGAATGCTCACTACCAGTTTTATTTGCCTAACCTTGGCTCTCCACATCCCCCAGAACATTTAACGAAGGTTTTCACATATGTCCTAGCTTACCTACCGATAAAAGGAAGTCTAGTGCATAAAGTAGAAGTTTGCAAAAGCCTGGTTTGGCTTATAAATCTAAGAGGAGGTTGGCTTAATCTGAGGCAGACACTAGTCTTCCTGGGGCATAATTTTTCGTCACGTCCAAAAATCAGGAAGATATGTTGCTTAGGAAAAGCTTTTTCATACCAGCAAGACAACAGCAAAATATCTGACATGTTGAACTCTAACAACTATAGGCCTAGTCAAATGGGACAGGTGGAAACCGGCCCTTATAATGAAGGGGCTCCTTGTGTAGATCCGAATAGGATTCATTTGTTTACCAGGCAGATGGGAGCTCACATAGGGCAGGAGTGTGTGAAGTGGAAGGTGAGCTATATCACACCCATCTCCAGTGCTGGAGTTAGGGGCTATCTTTCAAGCCCTTAAGGCTTTTCTCTCTCTATTCAGGTCCCTCAGTATGTGTCAGATTGACAATTGTGATGCAGTAGCCTGCTTAGGAAAACTAGAGGCACAAGGAGCAGATCCCTTTTGAAAGAAGTAACGCCACTCCTGACCTGGCAAAGAAAAACTCTTGGACTTAAAGACATGTCCACTCCTTTTTTTTTTGTTTTTTATAGTGTAATCCCCATGGGACTCCCAGCCCAACCGCCATTTTAATTTATTTTTTTAAAAAGCCCCCCATAATAGTGTATAGCTTGCATTAATAGTTTATGGTCAGCATTAATAGTATATGGTCAACATTAATAGTATATGGCTAGCATTAATAGTGCATGGCCAGGATTAAAACTGCACGGCCAGCATTAATAGTGTATGGCTTGCATAAATAGTGGAT